>JARSSU010036371.1:0-33697 GCA_029619165.1 Eurosta solidaginis | reverse complement strand
TTTCTAAAAGATACGGTACGATTGTGGATTGGACTTAATTTACAGTAAATACTTTTTACTACTGAAATATACTTCCTTTCCTCTCAATACTTCCTCCTTCCTGCCTCCTCCCTCTCCTTTTAAATAATTTCCCCCTCCTCCTTTCCCCTACTCCCCTCCCACCTTTCCTCCTCCCTCCTTTCCCTTCCAAAATACTTCCGTCCTTTAAAACCGAGATGGATCCGGCGCCCGGTCGGCGCAACGCGGCGGCAGCATGTTTAAATTACAGGAAGATTACATCACAATAAAATTAGATTTTTTTTTTTTTTTTTTTTACGGCGGATTTTTTTTTTTTTATAATTTTTTTTTTGTTTTTTTTTTTATTTTTTTACGAGAGAAACCAACATCCAAACACCACGAAATCAGTGGGACAGACAGAAAGAAAGGAAGAGAGAGGTGAAAAACGGTCGGGGAATCGCGGGCGAGAACAGATAAAGCGCGCGCCGGATAAAGCCAAATTCCTAATAAAAAAATCCAACACAATACCTTTTTTGACCTTTTTTTTTTTTTCGATACAGAATTAAATTCGAAATTTTTTTTTTTTTTTTGGGTTGTTTATAATTTTTTTTTTGTAACAAATCGATCGGCTTTTCCGTATATTTTCGATAACACATCGATAACTTTTACACAACCAATTGATAAGTTTATGGTATTATATCGATAACTTTTCGTTATTTACCCTACACTTTTTTGATAATAAATCAATAACAAGTCTGAAACGAACTGGTAATACTCCGAAAACAAATCAATAACTTTTTGATGGAAAATTGAACGAAAAAAACACTGAAGTTGGCACAGCGCCGAAAAACGGTTTGTCTCCAGACCAAATTAGACAAAGGATGATGGAAAGTTGTTCCAATATACATAAAATCGATAATCTTTTGTTAAAAAATCGGTAATTATTTTTATATTAAATTAAAGACAAACCGATAACAAACTGCTAACAATCCGATTACAATTCCTTAAATTTCGGTTTTGAAAAGGTTATTTTTCGATAACATGTCGATTTATTTTCGACAAATATTCGATTATTTTTTGATAACAAACCGACAAATCGTGTATACAAGATCGGCAACTTGATCGATAGTAAATTTATTATGATACGTCTATAGAAAATCCATAAGCCATTTATCCTTCGTCAATAACAAAATGATAGCTCCCCGATAAGAAATGAATAAACCGCGCTTAACTCACGGCCGCCGTGGTGTGATGGTAGCGTGCTCCGCTTACCACACCGAAGACCCTGGGTTCACGGCCTTAAATCTCTTCGGATGTTATCGCGCCTTTCATTTATTATTTTATTTAATATATCGATAACCAAAACTTCGATCACAAATTGATAATGATTAAGATATTTAAATTACTTGAAGTGTTGCTTCTTGAGTTTTTTTGAAACATTGATTTTATCAGTATCAACAAAAAAAAACAAAAAAAAAGACGACGTTCACGCCTGCGGCCTGTGTGTTCCTTTGTCAAAGAGAGTAATTTCCCTTTTGCTTGTACGAGCATTGTTTCCGTTTCCAGCCGTTTATTCAGCGGGCTCGGTTTCACTGCATCAGAATTATGGAGCTTCTGAGAGGCGATGATAAAGTTGTTGTAAACGGTACCCAATGGCTGGATCCTTACAATATCACATTGCCTATAACTAAGAAATATGGAAATAGCCAGTTAAGGTAAAGTAGATATAGGACTCTGGTACTATATCACAAAGCTGCGGATGAGTTATGAGAGGCTAGTTATACAGAAACTCGGAATTGATGCTATACGGTCCCGTTATTCTAACTTTACCTTTCTAGCCATCTTGTTTTCCTCTGTATTCCTATCTTCTTACCCTCTTGTTTCTCTTGCTTCTTTGTTTTCCAGTTAATCTTAATTGGCCCACTCAGTTTCCCTATCACTTTCAAACTTCCTTATAAATTCCCCTTTTTCTCTTTCGCTTCCTGCTTTTGCTCTTACCTAAGCTTAACTCTCACTATTATTCTTAAACTGTCATAATGTTGTTTTTAGACTTTATTTACGTATAACGAGATTATCTGCATTTTCGTATTTAACTCCTAATCGGTAACTAAATATCTAGATTTTCTGTACATGTTTTTCCCTTCGATAATCGGTAATCATGGACAAGTTCTAGAACGATTTGCTTTCTGGTCTACTACGAACTATCTCAAGTGTGTCATTCCTAGTTATTAGCACGAAATATAAGAGAAACGTGAAAATTTGTTTGGTAGCTAAAGAACTATGTAGTTCTTAGGGGTGGAACTTATATAAATATGTAGATTATTGCATGTGAAAGCGTGGTCTTATTCTTCTTGCTAAGCTCTTATGCACACTTTTTCTCAAACCCTAACCCTTATTCTTTTTTCTACTCTGATTTTTTTCTTGTTCCCCTTATTTTTTCTTATCTCTTTCCATTCGATGCCCTTTTCAATGTTTAGATTATAGTTTGGCTTTTCCGCACATTGCATTTCTAAAGCAGTACAAATATAGGAAAACAGTACCATAAATGTTCCACTACTCTGAAATTTAAGATCGAATTATGAGGGCCGTGAAATCTTTGTTGTTTTGCTTCCTAGTAGTAATCAAGCTAGTAGAAACACTGGAAGATAATAACCGCTCGGGTATTCTGACTGGACACTGCTTCTGGCGTCACATGATTTTAAATTACATTTGGTACGTGATATCAGATATGGAAGTGCGGATAGGAATCGATCCAGCATATTTTGAGCTTGTCCTCTGCGCTCTGTGACTTCAGCTGTAAGGAGTGGTGAGCCTTTCAAATTTAGAAGCAGCAAGTGGCATAGGTGCAAGAAAGCTTCTAGTATTTGCCAAAGGAGAATGGAGTTATTTGATAACAAAGGTCCTCATGTTTCATAGGGCTTTTCAGTTTGGTCGTTGAAATAAACTTCTGGTAACAATACGGACTCATTATGTGAGGTCCTCACGGATCAGCCAGTTCAACTTTACCTAATCTAGTTTACCTGTCTGGTTTTATTGCATCGTGGTTGCGACGTAATTAATAAATATAGTATATGTTGGAAGCCTTCTTAAAACATTCTCAGCACCAAAAGCCTTAACTTCATTTCACAACTAATTTTTTTTATTTTTTTGAATTACGACATCACATATCATCGTGAAATCAAAAATGTAATCCTTTCAGAATTAAGTATCAACTTTCAGCTAAATAACTTAACCTATTAACGTTGTATTAACTTATGTATATATTACACCTTAATTTGTTTGCGCTATTGCGCGCCAAAAGTGCTCATTTCATGCATTTTATATTTATTAATGTATATATGTATGTATCACTATAAAGTAGGTTGAGGTGAGCGTTCATTAATGTCTGCTTTCGTAGTCCTTCATTGTAGCAACCATGCGAATGAACACAAACACATTAATAATTTTTAAGTGTATGCGTATGTATAATATACAGACACACATATACACGAGTGCGTTTTTAAATGCTTGACCCAAGGCTGAACCTTGCCACATGAACTTGATAATTACAAGTGCATACAAACATACATATTTACCTGCTGGCACTTAAAGTTAGCTTTTGCTCATTGTGTTTAAAGTGAACAAGCGGCGCAAGTCGGGCAGTGAATGCAACTGCAATGAGCTAACAAAATAGGAAATTGAAATAAGTAATGAGCCATTAAATATGAGAATTCTTCGTTATTTTTCAAATTATTTTTTATTGACTTTTTTACTCTTTTTCTTGGTCTTACTTCTTTTCATTTCCGATACCGTAATGCGCTTTATTTATTACGTTGGCGCCTGTTTTACATACATATTACAGAGATACGTCATGTTTCTATTTTCAAAGCGTGTTTTTTGCTTTGCTCCCAGCAATCATTCGGAGTCAAAACAAGGAGTCCTAAAACGATCGTTATGGTCATTTTTACCTCAGTTGTAAGCCAAGAATGATTGTATTTCACTTATTGCGTTGGTCGCACGACATAAGCCTAATTTCATATATTTTGTAAATCTGAATAAGAGTCATATATGACAGATAATTTTCTACACTTATAGTCTGAAAAGGCTCTTTAAAGACGGTTTTCAGAGCCAAACCAATCGTCTAGGCAATATTAACTGGAGGGTAATGACATATGTTTGACAATGGAATCGAGAAACAATATTTGGGAGGAAGTGCTTAGAATAAACAGAGTAAGAGAGCAGTATGGATACTTTCTTCATAACTAGAGCATACCGTTGCCAGCGCAGTCAGCCCTAGTTGGAACATAGGCTGATTGACTGGCATGCCAGAGAATAACTCCGAGGTAACAAACACAAAGTGTATAAAATACATCAAAAGGATGCAGAGACTTCCGATGTAAATAAAAGAAAAGCTAATACAAAAAAGGCAACGGCAATGGAGCTTTAGTTCTGCAGGCGAGTGGAGTAGGGAACTGATTCCGAGATGTAGCCATTGATGCAGAGCGGCCACCTGGTGGGGTCGCCAGAGTTAATCCCGATATATCTCCACAGACGGGCAAGGTTTAAAATCCGAATTGCTTATACTGTGGACTGCTAGATGACGCACGCCACTTCTTTAGGCACCTGTCCGCGGGCAGTGTCATCAATAAGATAGCCTGCGAGAAGTGATAGATATGAAACGGTTAGCAGATATCAAGGAATATTGATCTCGCGAAACGACAAGATGGTTGCTTAGCCAATAACGTGGGAGTAGCAAAAGGGCTCACGTAGCGCTTTCTTTGTCCCGAAGCTATGCCCAGTCCCAAGCTTAATAGGTAGCCCACCAAGAGAAGAAGGGAAACATTATACCCAGAGACGGGTCGCTCATTAGTGCATAAAGCATTTCCTCCTTCTACGGTACACAAAAAGAAGGAACAGGAATGCAGACTATAACAAAAGTTTTTTCATTGCTGTTAGAAACAAAGTCCATTATAATTGAATATATATTTAAACAAATTCTCAAAAGAAAATTTTGAAATTTCTCCTATGAATGTGTCTAGGTTAGGTTAGATGAACTGGCCGGTCCATGAGGACCTCACATAGATGAATGAGTCCGTAGTGTTACCAGAAGTTTGTTTTAACGACCAAACTGAAAAACCCTATCAAAAACTAAGACCTATGTTATAAAATAACTCCCTCTTCTTGGTAAATACTAGAAGCTTCCTAAGATTTAAGCCACTTGCTGGTTCTAGTTCTGACAGCTTTATCACTCCTAATAGCTGCAGTCTTAGCCTGTAAAGTGCAGGGCACAAGCACAGAACGTGCTCGATCGTTTCTTTCTCCAGCCCGCACTTCCTACATCTGCTATCACTGACCAAGCCTAATTTAAAGGCATATGACGCCAGAAGGCAGTGTCCAGTCAGAATACCCGTCATGAGCCTACAGTCCTCTATTTGTTAGTCTAAGGTTGTAAGACCTGCACATAATTTTCTACACTTTACAGCCCCGCGCTTGAACCCACGCTTTTCCTGCTTGGTCGATCATGTGGACCTCTCGCCTTCGCTTAATTTCGCCCAGTCTAATTGGGACGTCTACGGAGCAAGCTTGAAGAGATGCGCCCTTTTTAGTTAGTTCATCCGCTCTTTCATTCCCATCTATTCCCTTATGCCCTGGGACCCAATACAGAAGTATGCTTCTAACTGTCCCGATTCTCTCCAGGACTGCTTACACTCTAACACGCATTTAGATGCTGTGCTATGTGAGATTAATGGCTAAATTGCTGCTTGCCTGTCAATATAAATGTTAACACGATTGCAGCTTGGGCTATTTTCTTCCAGGGTTTCTACTGCTTTGGTTACGGCTATTATTTCCGCTTGAAAAACACTACAGTAATCCGGCAGCCTGTAGAATCTGTTTATTTCTAGATCAGCACAGTATACCGCAGACACTACTCCTTCCACCACTTTGGAACCAGCTTTGTACCGCCATTTGATGCTAATGCTAAGCATTGATATTCTGCATACCCTCTCTAATTTTTTGAGGTAGGCTGCTTTTGTGTGTCTTTCCACAAAACAAGAACTCCATAGTACAGAATAGGGCTAACAATCGCAGTAAAACCCAATGAGAAAGATAGGCGATAAGCCCCACGTACACCCCAGCATTCGTTTACATGCATAAAGTGCCGTTGAAGCCTTCCTCACCCTCTCCTCCACGTTGAGCTTCCATGACAGCTTACTGTCTAGGATGATTCCTATATATTTTGTGCAATGTTTCTCCTGTAGGGTCACCTCTCTTAACTTAGGCCTGATCCAATTTGGGACCTTGTACCTCTTTGTAAACAAGACCATATCCTCTTACCCGCGTTGACTTTCAACCCGACATTTGATGCCCAGGTATGAATATCCCGAAGCGCCCGATCCACCAAAGAGCGAGTCGTTGGAAGGCACTTTCCACTTATGACAATTGCAACGTCATCTGCGTAAGCCGAAAGTTTTACGGGTCCCTCAGCGAATCGCTTGAGCAGTTGCTTGATGACCAGCGTCCACAGCAGAGGTGATAGCACCCCTCCATGCGGCGTTCCCCTGTCCACTGATTTCGTGGTCTCGTAAAAAATCTATTGTGATGTAATCTTCCTGTAATTTAACATGCTGCCGATCCATCTCGTTAAGGCAGGAAGTATTTTACTGTAATTAAGTCCATCCACAATCGTCCATTTAGAAACATTATTTAAAGCCCCGGCAATGTCTAAGAAGACCCCTAGAGCATGTTCCTTATATTCCAAGGCTTTCTCTATGCTTATTACCATCCTATGCAATGCGGTGTCTTTCGAATTGCCTTTGGTGTACGCATGTTGTGTTGTGGAACGCAGCTTTTCATCCACGTTGGACTTTATGTACACATCTATCAGCCTCTAAAATGTCTGCCTAATTTAATAATTTTCATTAGCTCATAATTTTATCAAATTGGAGATACGAGGTCTACTTATATTTCTGAAGCTCAAACTATTCACATATTTCGGACTCATCTCGGAATCCTAAGTTATGAGCGCTCTGAGAATGTTTGTTGAGCTCTGCTCCCTGGCGCTGTAGACATTAGACTAGAGTTGCTCTAATGCGATTTTTTTATATTTTTTTGTTTGTGTGAAATTCAAATTGTCCTAGTTGTGCTTATTTATTTGTTGTTGTTATGCATTGATATTTCCTCATTTTTCTTTAGCGCAATTTGTTTGCATGCCAAATAGTAATTTGGCAGGAGCGGGCATTGAACGTTTTGCTGACGCTTTGCATTTTTTCCAGATATTATAGGGTAGAGACGTACATACAAAAATATATACTCTGCTTAAGTCAAGCATTTATTTGCATTTATTTCAGCTATTTTTATTTTAAAAATATTTTTTTTGCCTTCAAAAAAGCTATTTTATATTTATTGAAAATTGAGCTCATTACTACATGACGTGACCTTATTAGATTGCCAGTGCATAATTATTATACCCAGCTGCTATGAAGAAAAAAATCAACAGCGGGCTAGTAAATAGAGAGTCGACATCACGTAAAAGTTCTAGCCATTTACTATGTATTATGCTCGTCTGATTTACTTTGAAATCTTCAAAAACAAAGTCCCAATCCTAACTCCCCAACTTTGTATATATTTATGTAAGAAACGTTAGGTTAGGTTGAATTGGCCGGTAAATAAAGACGTCACCTAGACTGATTGTATCGATCGTGTTACCAGATTTTGTTTAAAGACCAAACATGTTAAACCCCATCTAGATAGCAGAACTTATGTTGTGAAATAACTTTGTCTTTTAAGCGAATACTAAAAGTTTTCTAGAATGTAGCTTAATAGCTTACTCGAGATCTGGTAATACTGCCGTTTATAGTAGCTAAAGCCTTGACCTGGCGAGGGCAGGACACGAACACAGGACGCGTTCAACTGCTTCTTCCTGCAGCTCGCACTACTTATATTTGCTCTTACTAACAAGGCCCAACTTTTATGCATGTGATGCCAGAAAGTAGTGTTCAGTTAAAGTGCCCATCAGGAGCCTTAAGTATTTTCTCTTTAGAAATATGAGCAACTTTTTATTGCAGAAACTTGTAATATACGGTCTTACCAATACCGACTAAAGGGTCCCGAAATATTTCTGAAGAGAGGGTTAAATCCACAAATATGTTTTCATGGTTTAGTATTAACAATTTATTCTATTAAAATTTTTCTTTATACTCAAGCAATAAAGTAGTATTTGTATAGCATACATCCTAACTCATAATTTTTTATCAACAACTAATCTACTACCATGATTTTAGTCTTACTGACACAGCCACAGTTTCAATTTTGGTGATCACTGCTCTTAACTGACTACATGTATGTGAGATATTCGCTCTTACTTCTGTTGTTTACAGATATGTATGGCTACTTCCTTTGCTGTGGTTGTGCATTAACTAGCAGTGTAGTGACGTATCGAACTGCTAATATTCGCCACAATATATAAATTTTGGGGCATTACCAAAATTCTGTTCCTATCTACAATGGGGTATAATAAACGTCCAAACCCTAAACTTTTACACTAAAGCTAGATTTTTCCATTCATATCGAACGAGTAGCTTATTTTGTGATATAAACTTATTGGTTAGCGGGGCAAATGATGTTCAGCGCTTTTGAATATTTGTTCATTTTGAAGTGACATTTATAAATTGTATGCCAATTTGATATGCACATATTGGCTTTTGATATCACAGAACAGATATAAGTTTTCGTTTTTGATTTATGCGCAAAATTTTTGTAAGCCTATTCTCTGTTTGGCCTCAAACCACATATAATTTTCTTCGAATTTATGTAAGCGCACGTCCACAAGAGCAACCATAAGACAAATGGTTTTTACAAAATATAAAAATAACAGCCATAACCTAACTTAACATATAATAAATTGTCAGTACAACAACTCATAAGCTCATCGCATGAAATCAAATGATTTAAGCAAAAGTCGAGGCATGTAAAATGTCATTGCAGTCAAAGGAAAGATTTATGGCATCTACAGTGGGTTTGGCAGCGCCGCGCATGAACAGAGACAAACGATGATGAGACTCAGTATAATTTCAAGGATAGGAAAATTTTTTCTTATTTTGGTATTTTAACAAGAATTTAAACAAAATTCATATCAGTGTTAAAGATATAATCTAAATAAAAGAGAAAAGCAACCAAATTTTTATATGTGAAAGGATCACGCACAAATTATTTTTATAAAATAAAATAAAATAAAATAATATAAAATAAAAAAGAATATTTGACGATTCCTGTAGTCAATGAAGAGACCTTCTATTAAGCAAATCATGTATACATATTCTAAATCAATATCAACTATTGAGCTCTGTGAAACAAAGTTAATGCGCCATAAAACTGAGATATATGTCCAAAAAATTGCAATTTATAAGCACATTTGTATCTGCTTTCGTGCCCCATGATAATTATTATAGTGATATATATATGCCTTGAGCATTCCATCTTAAACCAATAACATAAATAAGTCAGTTAATTTTATTAACAACCAACAAAGTGAGAGCAACGCTTTAATGCAAAGTGCATGTTACGTATACGCAGCGTCGGCCCAGAAAGCTTTAAATGAGCAATTATGGAGTATTTGTATATTTCTGCCCAAATATTATTTGAAGGCATAGTAACCTACTTGGATATTTTAACAAGGCTATCACCTATTTAATTATCTCTATAATTATTGATATATACAAAATGATGAAACTTTCATTCCAATGGTCAGCCTTCTTTCGAGAGTAGCGGATACATGAAGGTATCAATATTAACACTTGAAAATAAAATAATTTAAACAAAAATTTTTAAGTTAAACGGTTTTATTGAAAACAATACTTACATGAAATAATAATAATACTAAAAGCTAGAAAATAATTAGGTAGGTCCTAGGTACTAGTCATCACACTCCTCATCAATCTAGGGCGTTGATCAGACAATTAAATAAAAGCGTTGGGCGCGTCAAATTTCTAAAAATGTGAGGCGTAGCATAACCTGATTAAGGTTCAGTTGGTCTTATTATGACTATCAATAGAAATTTGACGCGTCCAACGCTTTTATTTAATTGTCTGATCAACGCCCTAGATTGATGAGGATGGTGATGACTAGTACATAGAACCTACCTAATTATTTTCTAGCTTTTATTATTATTATTACTTCAGGTAAGTATTGTTTTCAATAAAACCGTTTAATTTAAAATTTTTTTTTAATTATTTTATTTTCAAGTTTTTAGTCTTTATTTAATTGCCTATTATTTCTCATTCTATTTAGTTCATTTAGTGACTCATTATTACAAGGACTCTTTCCTGACAATTTGTTACAATTTAAGTTCTCAATACATAATCCTTCCAAAGACTTTACTCGACTCTGCGCCACGTATGCTTGTCCCTCCTCCTACTACAACATATTTTGATGTCACTTCTACCGGAATGTACGTAATATTTGTTCAAATATGAGCCAAATCGGACATCATAGGTTGCTTTCTATCCTTGCATGTATTATGTGTTCCAAATATGACCCAAATCGGACCACAAATACGAATTTTGTGAATATCTCGATCCTTGCGCCACCTAGCGGCGATTGTTTTCTTATTATTACATTGTCATCGGGTTCTGAACTATATTCCAAGTTTCATGCTTGTAGCTTATCGGGAAGTTACTTAAATTTCAATTACAAAAAAAAGTGCTGTCCAACTAGCCTGCCAAGTCAACCTAAATAAAACCGTTTAAAAATAAGGTGTGGTGCCAAGTAATAACGGAATACAAGCCGAGCTGTTCAAAGACGGAGATGAAGCGTTAGTTAAGAGCATGTATAAGCTCCTATGCAATTAATGGTAAGATGAGCGCATGCTCCAGATTGGAACTTAAGTGTACTCTGCCAATTACAGCTAAATCAACTTGCTTAATATCGCCTATAAGCTTTTATCTAGCGTACTGTGCGAAGGAGTGAAGCCCATAGTCAATAACTGATTGAAACTTATCAGTGCGGCTTCAGACCTGTTAAGTCTATTATTGAGCAGATATTCACGATGCGCCATTTCTTGGAGAAGCCTCACGAAAAAAGTATCGACACTCACCATCTTTTCGCCGACTTCAAAGCAGCATTTTACGGCGCAAAAAGAAGCTACTTATAAGCTGATTTGCTGAATTTAAGTTCCCTGCAAAGTTAATAAGGGTTTGCTAATTGACGTTGAGCAACAACGCCAGCTCCGTAAGGGTTGCGAATGACTCCTCCGAACCAAACCAGGCTTCACACTAGCCGAATTCTTTTCATGTGATTTCTATAACATAATTCTCTAGAAAACAATCCAGCAGCAGAGCTAAATTGTGATGATACATTCTATTATAGGAGCGTACATTAACTGGCGTATGCTGATGAGTTGATATTATTGGCCTGAGTAACCGCGCTATGTGTTCTGCCTTATCGGGATTAGATAAATCAGCAAACAAAAGTGTGTCTTGCGATAAATCAGGACAAGATGAAGCACTTCCTGCCATACAAGGAAAAATTCAGCACCCACGTCACTGTTATGACGGATATAAATTCGATACTGTGAAGGATTTCGTCTATTTGAAAACGAACAAACATAAAAAATAAAAAAAATAAAACGGAAAATAACTCTTGCAAACAAGTCGCTCATCGTACCTGTTCTAATGTATGACCAGGATTCAGGGACGAGAGAAGAGGAGATGGCTTTTGAATTGTTCTAGAAAAAAGTTCTTTAGATTAATGGTCCTATCGTGATGATGATGGCGGGTATCGAAGGTAGTATGATGATGAGCTGTATGATATCTAAGCAAGTATGACGATAGTGCAGCGAGCAAAGACCCAAAGGCTTCGCTGGCTAAGTCATGTTATGCGAATGAACGCAGACGCTCCCACGAAGAAAGTATTTCAGTGGACACCGCAGTTTCGAAGCAGGGGAAGGGTAAGACATTTTAAGTTAAACAAAAAAATTGTTTTATTGCTTCAATATTTAATATTTTAAAAGGCCATATGGCTTTTTACTAAATTTTCAAAACACCTGTCTCAATTTTGACGCAACAGCCTACAAGTCCTTTTCAAATGCCTTCTCAAACCCAAAATCAAACTTATCTCTTGCGGAAATAGACTACTACTTCCTGACTTAACATGCTTTTGCATTGCAAATAATAATATTTCCACTCCATTTTATCGCATTAAAAGGCATTGATGTGCACCGGGCTGTGACGTTTATCTATGAAAAGGCAAAAGGCAACTGGCGAAAGGCAAAACATAAACAAAGAAAAAACAGACAGACGTCTGTAAGCAGATAACTTTTTATATGGACCGTTTGCTGTATAACGGTGTGTGTATGTAATGTCAACGCATGCATATACAAACATACATACATGCATATAAGAGAACTTTTATGTCTATGAACAAAATTTCTCAGTTCACTGCCTTAATACAATAATGCATGGAATGGTCTTATTGATATCAGAGTACTCCATGAAAATAGCAAAGTTTGTACTTTTGTTTAAAAAAGCAGAATTTTCGAAAAAAATTTAATATTTTTAAAACTGATGGTGAACTCAATGATTGGAATTCAGCATTAGTATAGGCTTTCGGCAATATTCATTGCTCCTCTTCGAGTTTCCTGTTGGATATTTTCAGAACTTTGTCTTTGACCTGTTATCGGCATCTGTTGGATTACAAGCCGATGAGCCGGACATTACATTTTTATAGATAGAATCCGATAACACTTTCATAAAAGCGATAGCCCATCGATAAGACAACAAACCGATAATCTATCGATACAAATAAAAACAAAATAAAACCATAACTGATCGATAACGTTTGCTTATGTTAACAAATTAATAACACTTCGATAAAAATCGATGAGTCCTCATATAAAAAAATCGATAACTTGTCGAATAGAAATGGCTAACCATCCCTAAATCCGTGTTTAGTAATGCGATAACTCAACAATAGAGGTTGTTATCGATAACATACGCTTACAACTTCGATAAAAATGTATAAGATGCCGTTCGGTTTCGATTTCGTATCCGGCTTCGATCCTGTTTTCTTTCCTTTGCGTTACATCATTTATATTTTTACTTGAACTTCTTCCATTCCTCTTATTTTCTTATTGATCTTAATTCCTGTCATCAGAATTAAGGGCATATATCGTCATAATATTCGCACTATATGCGGTATCTCTAACTCTCCCATTCTGTGGGAAAATTTATTAACGTAATCGCGCCTAGTTAAAAATTATATCATGTGGAATTCTAACTCTATATGTTCACTTTATCCATGGATTCAGTTTTCTATAAAATTCCTAAAATTCTGCTTTTTCAACGCGTTTGCCTACGTCGAAACGATTGTTCGCGACCCTTCTGATATTTGATTGTATCCGACCAATAAATCATCACCAAACACAAAGTATAAAGCTCAAGGCTAGTGACAGCAGATTCAGTGTACATTGCTTTGTTCTCGAATGAGCTCCGCGAAGGTGAACTTGATTTTTAGTCTTAACCAATATTTCGTAGAACGAGTAAGCACCTTTTGTTGGCCCTTACCGGCACGTCAAGGTATTTGGAAATTTTTCTTTTGTTGAAGATGGAAATGTGATCGTTTGAGACAAAATCGTCGTATTAAGAGGAACTCTCAGAAGGTTCGAATAGTGTCGGAAATATTTTGGTTTTTCAACTACATATCATGTGAGCATCGAAAAACTAAATAAATACAAGGCGCGATATGCCTCCGAGGTGATTTAAACCGAGCATCTTCCAATTCGGGTTGTGCTTATTTTTAATTTTTCCTCCAAATTGTCGTGGTTGTGCCTACGAATCACTGCCGAGTCGACAACGCTTAAAAACAAAGATTTGGCTTTCCCGGGCATTGAGCCCAGAACTCTCCCGCCGCCTTGCTTGTACACATATACCGTTAAACGAAATGTTGCATTTGTATTTAAACTCTGCTTTCGTTGTGCTCCTCTGCTGTCTTTGGCATGAAAATGCTAGGTTCGTGCTGCCATTCAAAAAATGTTAAAAAACGCCTCAACTTAATGCACACATTTAGACAGCGAAAAATTTTCAGAAAATTTAATTAATTAAAAAGCTACACATGTTTTACTAAATTCAATTTTTATTCCCACTCAGACATTATTAAGATAAAAGAATTTTCGTTAAATAAACTTTGTAGGAAAAAAAAATACCTTGTTAATAAAAGCAGTCACACATATCTCGTTGTATAGATACAGATACGTATGTGAACATAAGTATTAGGGCACACATTCCTACGTCTGTACGTACAAATGTAAGTACATAAATCTTATCTTCTGAAATGCTTAGTTCTACTCAATGCTTTTCGTTTTCAATTCCCTATCTCTTACGATAATGATACGCTTTTCCTTGATAATTATACTCAGCTGAGCAGAGCTCACAGAGTATATTGACTTTGTTCGCATAACGGTAATCCGTAACGGCATAAACTAATCGAGATAGATATAGACTTCTATATATCAAAATGATCTGGGTGAAAAAAGAAATTCATTTAGCCATGTCCGTCCGTCTCTCCGTTCGTCCGTAAACACGATAACTTGAGTAAATTTTGAGGTATCTTGATGAAATTTGGTATGTAGGTTCCCGGGCGCTCATCTCAGATCGCTATTTAAAATGAATGAAATCGGACTACAACCACGCCCACATTTTCGATATCGAAAATTTCGAAAAACCGAAAAAGTGTGATAATTCATTACCAAAGACGGATAAAGCGATGAAACTCGGTAGGTGCGTTGACCTTATGACGAGAAATAGAAAGTTGGAAAAATTTTGTACAATGGGCGTGGCACCGCCCACTTTTAAAAGAAGGTAATTTAAAAGCTTTGGCAGCTGTAATTTGGCAGTCGTTGAAGATATCATGATGAAATTTGGTAGGAACGTTACTCCTATTACTATATGTGTGCTAAATAAAATTAGAGAAATCGGATGACGAGCACGCCCACTTTAAAAAAAAATTTTTTTTAAGTCAAATTTTAACAAAAAATTTAATATCTTTACAGTATAAAAGTAAATTATGTTAACATTCGTCTCCAGTAATGATATGGTGCAACAAAATACAAAATAAAAGAAAATTTCAAAATGGGAGTAACTCCGCCCTTTTTCATTTAATTCGTCTAGAACACTTTTATGCCATAAGTCGAACAAAAATTTACCAATCCTTGTGAAATTTGGTAGGGCCATAGATTCTATAACGATAACTGCTTTCTGTGAAAATGGTTGAAATCAGTTGAAGCCACGGCAAGTTTTTATACACAGTCGACCGTCTGTCCTTCCGCTCGGCTGTTAACACGATAACTTGCGCAAAAAACGATATATCTTAACTAAGCTTAGTTCACGTACTTATCTGAAGTCACTTTATCTTGGTAGGAAAATATGGCCGAAATCCGACTATGACCACGCCCACTTTTCCGATATCGAAAATTACGAAAAATGAAAAAAATGCCATAATTCTGTACCAAATATGAAAAAAGAGATGAAATATGGTAATTGGATTGGTTTATTGACGCAAAATATAACTTTAGAAAAAACTTTGTAAAATGGGTGGGACACCTACCATATTAAGTAGAAGAAAATGAAAAAGTTCTGCAGGGCGAAATCGAAAGCCCTTGGAATCTTGGCAGGAACTGTTCGTGGTATGACATATATAAATAAATTAGCGGTACTCGACAGAAGATGTTTTGGGTCACCCTGGTCCACATTTTGGTCGATATCTCGAAAACGCCTTCACATATACAACTAAGGGCTACTCCCTTTTAAAACCCTCATTAATACTTTTAATTTGATACCCATATCGTACAAACACATTCTAGAGTCACCCCTGGGTCCACCCTTATTGCGATATCTCGAAAAGGCGTCCATCTGTAGAACTAAGGCTCACTACGTTTTAAATAATCATTGACACCTTTCGTTTGATACACATGTCATACAAACACTTTCCAGGGTTACCCTAGTTTCATTTTGCTAAATGGTGATTTTCCCTTATTTTGTCTCCAAAGCTCTCAGCTGAGTATGAAATGATCGGTTACATCCGAACTTAGCCTTCCTTGCTTGTTTTTTACATGCTTTTGTTTTGTAGTTCCATTTTCTGATTCATAGATTCTTCCTACGCTAGTCGTTACTCGTTTCACATTATATTCCTCTTTGACACGCAAAACAGACACATTTTTGGTGAATGCTCCTTGAAATACTGCCATAGCGAGGAAAGTGCAATAAAGAGACAGAGCTGTATGGGAATTTATTGGTACTACATACATTGTATAGATATTTGAACGTGGGAACGTAAATAATTATAAAATTGAGATCTTTGAGTAAAATAATTCAGGGGAATTTTTTTCTGGAAATAGGCTATTTTGACAACTTTTCTAAGATTAAGTGGCAAAGCACGTTAGAGTACTAGCCAGCTGCGGCTCTCACCAGAAGGTGATGCCAGTGCTATTGGTAACGGTCACGCTCAAAAGTGGATAATAACGACGACGAATCACCATATAGTGATAATGGTGGTATTAGTAAAGGCTACGCCCGGAGGTAGGTAACTAATGACGTAAAACCTCACCGGAGAGTGATGGTGGTGTTTATTAGTAAGAGTGACGCGCGAACAGCAGATTTTTGCGACGTCGGTCCTCACTGGAGAGAGATGACAGATCTATCGGTCCAGATTCAGGATATGGCGTCCAAGCAACGGGGATGTCGGTTTTGGTTGTACCATATATAAAGTGTCATTAGTAATATTAATTACTGGCTGTTTTCCCAAGACTAATTGCATGTAGCTCGATGCTTTCACATGATAAGAATAGCTGCCCGTATTTATACCAATGGCAATATGATATACAACCCACTTACCTTAGTCGAAAGCTCGCGCTTTCATCTCTTTCAAAAAACCGAGTAGACCGGTTGACCCAAGTCAACGTTAGTTAAACAGCCCCTACCTTTTAAGAGAAATACTAACTCAATATATTGATCGAGCAATCAACTAGGGTAGCAGGAGAGTCCGCACTGCCATTGGCATTGGAACATGTTCCTGTCTTACCCGAGCAGAATACCCGCGCATTACCTTTCTTCAGAGTAATATAGGAGTAAAATGCTTTTTTACTAAGAAGAAATGTAGGAAACAAGTGGGATTTCCCTATGGTAAATGGGGATGACCTATCTGACAGAGCCGACATGGTTAACAATAAAAAAGGTAATCCTTTGCCAGTCACCAACGGCAGGCACTTCACTCACCGACGAGGATGTGCCCCTATTGAGTTTAATCTTAACTCTTAACTTATCCTTGTAAATAAACAATCCTTCTCTTTCCGCGAGCAAATCGGGGCAGCTGACTTTGACAATTGGGTTGGAGGAGCTGTAAATTGCTCTTGAAACCACCTAAAAGCATTTCGCTACACATATTCTTGAATCTCTCATGGGCACCACCTACTTCTCTCACAGCAAATTTAAATGTGTGCTCTTGGCTTTAGCATTGAAGATGCCCTCGAAAACCACTATTGAACAGTTGGAAGGGAAACTGATTTTAAACTCAGCTTTGCTGAGCTTGTCTTAAGATAAGTTCAAGCTCAAACAGGGAGTTTAAAGGGCTACATATTATAGGAGTAAGGAAGTTTTAAAAGGAGCAGTGTTTTATTTAACAAACATACTCTCCGAAAGCTGAAACAGTGTCACGGACATGGCTTGTTCGGCTTTTGTACGCTGTGATACTAACACTTTCTGTCACTAGCCCGACGGCTCCAGGAACATTATAAAACTGATGGCAGTTACGGTCTTCCATTCAGAAAGCTAATACTCATAAGTCTTCACAATGAATTACGTACACACATGTACATGTAAATATTTCATGTCATGCAAAGTTTGATAGTGCAAAGAGAGCAGCTTAATTGGCACATTTTGGTACTTTTTTATTGTTCTTTCCAAGTTTGGTATGGCGATGTATGACATTTAATCAGCAGCAAACACAGCACAATCGATATTGTTCTTACATATTTACGTACATACATATATGTACGTACCTACATGTATATGCATTATGCCTAGATGCATGAATTCAAAGCTGATTCCCTATTAGCAGCTGCCTAGCACAAAATTTATTAAAAGCAGTTTATTCAACCATCTTTTTGTTCAAATTTAATAAAATTTTTTCCAGCAAATCTCTTCATGATCCTATTTGCAAATGTCAATTGCCGTTGTCATCTACCATGACAAGTCTTGCTGTCACTTTAGTACTGTTCATTTAATCGCCTGAAACTAATGTGACTTGCACTACTAGTCCTTTCCTTTTTTAATTTTTTTAAGTCAATATTTGTTTACCTTTTCTATATTTTCATTCTATCAGTCCGCATTAGGTTTACAACATTTATAAAGTTTACTATTTTTATAGATGGCTGGTATTTAGATGTAATGAATTAATAAGCAGCGGTAAATCAGTAGGCATCAAGGGTTATTGTTGTGGAAAATTTGGCTCTCGTTTGAGAGAGAACAGATATTGTCATAAGATAAAAGGGCCCCCACTCAGCATCTTTATATTAAAGTCAAGAGCTTTATAGGTATGTCGCAAGATAATAGAACCCGAGTGGTGTCCACACTAAGACCCCAGTCGTATACGACTCCAATTAGAACAGATATAGGTATTGCAGGGGAACTGATGAATATTTAAATGCTATGTAGAGACGCGCGAACAGTTTAGTTTAATTAAGGCTTTGAGGCTTGTTAGGCCACTTCCAGAATCATCACCGCCCCATATTCATATAGTTACAGCAACAAGTAGCGCAACTGTAACAACGATAAGCAAGCGAATGAGAATTCACAGACAAAATGCCAATAATTACTTGCAAGTATTTCATTCGAGCGTTAGTAATCTAACCGTGAGTGCGTATACTTCGCAAACAGTTTATAATGACTTACGCTTAAGTTGAAACAATTCTCACTCGATAGGGCATCTAAGACGCGACCTGCGATAAGGTAGGTCTTTGCCGTAATCATATGTAATTTTATTTTCCGTTAATTTTGATCAGAAGTTACCTCGGCCTCTACTTTTTGGGGTATTCGTAGATTAGGCGTGAAGGGACTTACTTGCTACCTCCTCCTTCTCTCAGACACAGGTGTGTCCACCATTGCCATATTTACGTGCTCATACCACCATCTAAATTACCTGGGTATATTTTCACCAACCCGTCACCTGTACCCTCTCTCATTGATTTAATCAACAATCGATTGTTTGGAACTCCATTAATCAGTACGTCACCTAGAACCTTCCGGATATCGACTTCACTAACTTTAGTTGCTTGCAAATCGATCCACAGGCACCAACCAGATCTGTCAGTAACGACTAACCGAACATTAATTGACTTCACCAGCCACCGTATGCATGGAGATCTATAATCGAGTCGTCATCTATGCACCCTGATTCGACATTCACAGACAGAGACCGATCCACCCAATCGTTATACCTCTCGCCGAACATCGATTTCACTAACAACCGGTTGGTTACTATCTCCGCAACGTTGTGTGTGTGTACCTCGGACCAAATACCACCACCAAGGAACGGAAGGAAATAGATGCCTTCTCGATTCTTAAGTGGCTGAGTTTGACTATACAGCTTTCGACTAAATTCTCCTTATAGAATTTAGGGTTATAAAATATTTCATTCCAATGAAACTAAAATCCTTTACTGTTTTTATTTTCTTTAGCTCCCATTTCACTCGACCATGTAAGCTTGTTTCTTCTTCGTCCGTTTTTTGTGGTTTGTTTTGAAATGGATTTACAACGTGTCATTTTATTTAAGAACCAAACGTAAAAAGGGTTTGTGCATTTGTCCACTTATTGGTAAGCAAGTATTCGTATGTATGCGTAACACGTGTGTATGATAGTTTATCTAGACAAGTTACTCAGGTACAGGTCAATTCTAAAAATAAAATGTGCAATTTCGAGTGGGTGTGTGAAATTACATATATGCTGTTAAATGGTCATTGTATGGATGAATGGCATAGACATGCCCTCTCTCGTAAAATACCACACTGTAAACAAAACAAGTGTAATTAAGTGACAAATATTGAGGTGATATTTAAGTTGGTCTTAATGTAATTGATTTGTATACTATGAAAGATATCATTTTATAGAATACATTTTTAATGGCAGAGTAAATTTGTATTTACTGATTGGTTAATTTGACAACTATTTAATGGATTAACTAAGCGCAATGTGTCATTTTTGTGCTTAACAAATTAGGTTAAATCAAAGATATCACTCGAATGATAAAAGTTGAAATATGCCATGTAGAGCTATTTTTATAAGGTGTTGACATGAAAAAAGCAGTTTCAGATAATCTTTGAGTAGACTGCACTCATGGTAGTAGTTAAGTATTAAAGGGATCAAAAATTTGTTTTAATGTTCGTTTTATGACATCGAGTGACATTTTGATGAGATATCACACACAGGTGAGGTGATGTGATGTGATATATAAGACATCACATTGTCAAAATTTCTCTGCATTCAAATGCGATAAATTTCTCTGCTATAAGCAATGTTTTTCAACACTGTGCGCTTCAGCTTTAAGTCAAAAAATTCGATTAGGCTGCACTTTTGGTAGTAGTTATGTACTGCGTGGGTAAACAAATATATTTGTTTATGGTTTAAAAGATAGAGTTCAGGTAAGCCTTTCACAAGTTTTTGCCTTCCACCATACTTCTAAAAATTAGTCTTGTTGTTGGTGTTGTTTTTATTGTTATATTCTTCTACATTGTACACGTCGGCCTTAATTAGAAACTCCGATTAGGCTGTATTTTTCGTAGTTAAAAGGTTGCGAATGGATCAAGAATATATTATAGTTTTAAATTTCAATATAATTGTACAAAATTAGTGCAGTAATCAATCGCATTCACTTTACAACATCGAATCATATGTTGATGAGATACTACCAGAGCGAGGGGTGATGTGATATGTAGGACGTTTAAAGTTTACTCAATACAGTTTATCTGCATTCATGTGCGATCATTTCTTCTACTGCATCCAATGTCTGCTTCTTTGAACATTAATTTCTCGATTAATGTGATCAGACCTTAATGAAAATTCGAATCAAATAAAGTTTTTAAGTTTTAAAAACTAGTTTTCACATAAGCATTTCGCAAACCTATGCCTTCCATTATAATTGTAAAAATAACTGCCTAAATCAATCGTTTTAAAATTTTTTGGAAAATATCTCATGAGATCACCAGTTAGGTCTGATAAGTGAGCCGCAGTAAATCTCATGAGTTTTGCTTAGTGCGACGACCCACCTTTGGCCAAACAAATATCGACCCGTCCATTGTTCGTTCATCTGACTAGACCACCATCTGCTCAAGTGGAGACTACATGTGAACTATTTATACATTATATCATACAAATTTGGTTCACACGAGACACGTTGGGTTGTACATAGTTTGCCCCGTAGATCTATATATATGTACAGCAAATTTGCCTGTATTTTTCTGTCAGAGGGTAGCAGTTTTACATTGCATTATTAGTGGTAGGAAATAAATTGTTGGTTATCGACACAACCAAGGAATCCCGTAATTTTTTATTTTCTCAAACCGCCGTGATATGGTGTGTAGTATGCTCGCATTTAAACCTCGACCAGCTCACTGGCACCTGATGATACTTTCCAGTATTTGGCTCTGAGTGAATAACTGCTTAAAATTAATCCATATGAACAAAATTGCTATCACGCGAAATCGAGAAGTATGAATACCGATAAATGCTAGAACAACCCAAAAATAGTATACCACAAAATAAAGAACAATCTCAGCATAAAGTTCGCCAAGGTCAAGTTTGGGACTAATTTTTATAAAAAGTATTACTTTCGTTATTGGAACTATTATGAATCCCAACTGCTAAGTTGTTGGCCAATGGGATCCGAAATATTGAAATATTTTCTGAAAACCATTGCTACGTAATTGCAGCAGCTCAATTTCTACGTATTTTTAAACGCATTTTCAGCAACTTAATTCTTCCCTCAGCAGAAACCAACATTTTTAGCGAAAGAAAAAGAAAACATTAAATACTCTACAACGGCTGTTGTTGTCTACAACATTTACAACAATTGTGTACACACCTACATACTAATGAACATAGCAAAGAAAGTTAGCAAGCATGCAATTGTACACAAATGTCCCGAAGAATAAACATTTGCTAGTTTTTTCCCTCTTTATTTTTATGCACATAGAATATGCATATCCATACATATGCATGTATTTATGTGCATTTGTATGATTGCCTGAGATTTAATAGACAGCACGCCTACAGAATGCCTACTGACCGACCACAACAGACGTAAAGTACAGCGCAGTGCGCCAAACACACTTTTACTACCCTCTAGGAAATTTCATTGGAACTTAGTAGTTTTATCGCAACCCAGAATTTCAGTACACCATATTCAGTTCATTTAAAAAATAATGTTCTGAACTGTTATTAGAAATTCGGACCATCCTCAGTTGTCATTTTCTGAACTTAAACTGTAAATTCTGAAATAGAATTTTAGTTTTCTGATATTTAGTTGTATCATTCTGAATTTAAATTAGAAACACTGAACATTAATTTCTGAATTTGATTTGTAACTTTCTGAACTTAAATCGCAATTTTAATCTTGACGTCATTTTCTGAATTTTAATTTTTACCTTCTGAAATAAAATTGAAATTTCTTAACTTAAAATGTAATTCTCTGGTTTGAACTGTCGCTTCCGGAATTTCTGAACTTAAATTTGAAACTCTTAATTTTGTGAATTTAAACTGCGATCCTTGTATTTTAAGCTATACATTCCGAACTTGGTACTTTCTGATCTTAAATTAATTAATATTCTTAACTGAAATTGCAAATTCGGACCATCCTGAGTTGTCGTTTTCTGAACTTAGATGTGACTCTCTGAATTTAAACCGGAATTTTTGAACTTTAATTGCAATTTTCTGAAGTCAGACTGGAATTTAAGTTTTCTGGTCCCTAATTGGGACTTTCTGAATATAAATTAGAACTCTAAACGCTAATTATAATTTTCTAAACATTAGCTGTAACTTTCTGAATTTAAAATTTGATATTTTAAACTTCAATTGTAGTTTTCTGTAATTTAAACTTGAATTTTGGTTTTCTGAACTTAAAGCACGAATTATAACCTTGAGGTCTTTTTATGAATTTGAATTGTAATTTTTCTGAAGTTGAAATGAAAATTCCGGACTTGACTTTTAATTTTCTGAACTTACATTGGAAGTTCTGATCTTCAGCTGACAGTTTGTTGACTTAAAAGTGACGCGCGGAGTTTAAATTGTGATTTCTGAACTTGAGTTGCAATTTGCTGAAGTTGAACTGGAAATTCTGAATTTGAGTTAAATTTTTATGATTTTGAATTGTGACTTTCTGAATTTAAATTGGAATTTCTGAGGTTGAAGTGCAGTTTTTGCTGAAATAGTTAACTGGAAATTCTGAATTTGCATTTCAATTTCCTAAACTTGAATTGAAACTCTTTGAATTTAAATCGGTAAAAGAGTAGTTAAATTCAGCAAATAAAACATACAATTCTTGCGATATACCCCGAGATAGATCGTGAAAATATTTTCGAGACAGTCCAAAAAATAATCTTGAAATGGTATCCCGAAATTACTGCGCATAATCGCGCAATAGTCCGGAGATCAACCCACACTAATCCATAGAAAGAAGGATAGAGTGAATTTCAAAAAAAGTTGGGTCCAATAATTCCATGAAAAACTTTTCGACTAAAGTGTTCCTAAATGGTTCAGAAATCGTCCCGAAAAACAATCTCGAAATGATCCGGCTATAGTTAAAATTAATTCCGTGGCAGTCCTTTCCATTCAATTCCCCAACGAACTCGAAATGCTATTGAATATTCTGAAACAGTCCTAAAATACCTTCGAATATAACCTGAAATTGATACGGAGCTAGTTAAAAAATATTCCGTTGCAGTTCTTCTCATGTGATTCTCGAACAACCGCGAAGTGACTTTGAATATTCCTAAAAAGTACTAAATACTCTCGAAAAGAATCTCAAAACTATATGTAGATATTCCTGAAATATTAGCGAGATGGTTTTTGGCGATATTATTACGAAAACAGTTAAGAAACTGATCCGAAATGGTCCTGAGAAAACATCGAACTCAACGTTCCGGTAATAGCCGTAAAATATTGAAAAAATCCCGAAAAGGTTAGTTAAATAATTCCCGAAAGCATCTTTAGATTGTGCTAAAGAAATCTAGAAATAACTCTAAAACAATTCCGAACACCATCTCGAACATATCCTGAAATAATCTGGAATAGTGGTGAATTGATTTCGCACACAGTACCAAACTGGCTCAAATACTCCCGAATTTATACCGAATAACACCCGAAATAATTCCGAAATGGCCCCAATATGATTCCTAAAATAGTCACAAAATTAACAAATAGCTAAAACAATGAAAGACCCACTGGGCATACTTTTTTTTAGGCGAAATTACCCCGAAAACAATACCACAATGATTTGGAATAAATTTCGAAATGATCAAAATAAACTTGAAACACTACTTAATCGATTCACAATCAACCCGAATGGTATCAAAAACAATACCAATTTTGTACTTAATAAATCACAAAAATATACTTAAACAATTGCGAAATAGTTCCAAATTTATCCGAAAAAACACCGGAATAGCCCTCAACACATTTCCAAAATTATACCGAAACAATCCGGATATGCTCCCGAACTGGGTTGCATACACAGAAATTTTCGAAGTGATCCTTAAAACAGTATCACAGTGATCTCGAAATAGTTCACAAATAATCCTTAAATCATCCCGGATATGACATTGCTCACTTTTTTATAATTGATTTGGTCCCAACAGCGGCGTCGCAAAGGAATTTTTCTTAGGGAGGAAACCCCAAATATTAAAACAGTTAGTATATATTTATATATTTTTTTCATTAAATATTTATTTCAATTATTTTCTACTTAATTAATTTTCACAATTTAACACCATATCGGGTAAAATAGATATACAACGTTCAATCATGCCTTTATTGCTACTTTTAAAATATATTTCTTGATACGTAGTCTCTCAGATATGTCGATTACCTTATACTAAATAATCAGTTCCCTTAAGAGCCTCCTCGTACTGTCTTTCAACTTCTAGAAATAATCAGTCAAATTAAATCAATCTTCAAATATTACCAAAGGTTGTTTTCCGATCTTTTCGCGAAACGAATTATTTCATGATCATGATTCGTTTCAAATCCAAAGATCCGAAGGATGGAGGCTGGACAATTCAAAATTGTCTAGAATTAAATTGATTTAAAGTGATCATATATTTTCCCCCGCCGGAATTTAACCGGGGGCAGTTGCCACCAATATCACTGTTGTAGTAGCTGAAGTAAAAATACTGTGAGTTATATCGCCTAACAGTAGACTCTTCTTTTCTATTTTCTATCTTCTTTTTTTCTATTCCCGCAACTGATCCGGCATGGTAAACCTATTTTGTTACTAACGAAATTTTTTTATCCAAAAAATCGAAAAAATGTTTTTTATAATGTTATTTAAGACTGGTTTTAACTTTAGACCCATTCAGTCTATGTGAGCTTCTCACAGAACAGCTAGTTCAACCTAAACAGCTTTTAGCTGTTTCGAAACTCTAGAAAAGCTTTTGTGCTGAATAAACTAGAGTCAAAAAGATCTTCTCTTCAGGGTACTTATTACTTACACACATGCATACAAAGAAATGCATTTGAATGCCTTTAAACACAGTCTAGGCGTTGCGTGTATGTCATGTTATTGTTGCGTTGGCATGTCGCTGACAGGTTTGGGGTGTCAAGTGTCATTAGCAGTGGCGTCAGTGCATAAAAAAATTTTAAATAAAAATAAAATAGAAAAACGTTCATAATGAAACTATGCGTACGTACAAACACATAGTACTTGCATAAGTAAAATGAATGCTTAAAATTTTTGCGTAGCCTTGGGCTCCTAACGACTACACTACATATGTTATGTTTTGTATAAAACTGTTTACTTTTTCTCCACATACACGGAAAAAATTATATTGCTGACATCTGGTATATGGTTACGGGACAGAATTATGCAGAACGCAAAAATGTCACCAAAATTAATTATAATGAAGTTAAATTAAACCATGAAAGAATTTCAAATAGAGCTATTCATATTTTATATATGTACTAAAATGTACATAAGCCTTCAGTTATGTCAGCAAAGTTGAAAATAATTTGTTAAAATATTCATTGTTTGAGGATACAATCCTTGTTATACTCAGCGTGATTTGCACACAGAGTACACTAACTTTGGTTGGATAACGGTTGGTTGTACAGGTATAAAGGAATCGAGATAGTATAGATTTCCATATATCAAAATCATCAGTATCGAAAAAAAAATTTGATTGAGACCATGTTCGTCCGTCCGTCCGTCCGTCCATCCGTTCGTCCGTTCGTCTGTCCGTTAAAGCCATACCTTGAGCAAATATTAAGATATCTTCACAAAATTTGGTACACGAGCTTATCTGACTATATAACAATTTGGAAAACACAAAAAATCCTGATTATTTAGTAATAATACATCTAGAATGTTGAAATTTGACGTGTGGACTGATATTGAGACTTTTGATAAAAATTTGAAAAATATTTTTAAAATGGGCGTGGCACCGCCCACTTGTGATAAATTCAATTTTACAAATATTATTAATCATAAATCAAAAATCGTTAACCCTATCGTAACAAAGTTCGGCAGAGACGCTTCCTCTACAATAAGGAATGCTTTGAAGAAAAATTAACGAAATCGGTTAAGGACCTCGCCTACTTTTATATAAAAGATTAAAAGGGTCGTGGACGAATAAAATAAGCTATATCTTTGCAAAAAAGAGCTTTATATCAATGGTATTTCTTTCCCAAGTGTATTTATAACAATAAACAGGAAAAATTTCAAATTTTAAAAAATGGGCGTGGCACCGCCCCTTTTACGACTAAGCTATTTTCTATGTTTCGGGAGCTATAACTCGAAGAAACTTAATTGATTGTAATAACATTGGGTACACAAATTTTCCCTATAGCAGGGAAATATTTCTAAAAAAAATGGACGAGATCGGTTAAAAACACCGCCCACTTTTATATAAAATATCTTTTAAAAAGGGTCGTAGACGAAAATAATAAGCTATTGTAGGGTTATTTATGTACTTGTAATAAATATACTTTGTTACATTTAAATTTTTTATTATTAGATTGTTTATTGTTTATTATCAAAAATGAAAATATTTTCAGTCATCAAAAATATCCTTTAAAAAATAAAGTTTAAATATATTAATCAAAATTAAATAGAAAATTATTATTTTCTATATATGGCGATCCTACCAACGATCCTTCTGACCTTCTGACCTATTCTCGATTTACACGATAACAAAATTACGAAAATCCAGGATAAAATTTCGCTGCTAACTTACAAATCGACGGCAATCCGATTAAATCCATACTACGTGTATTCTATGAACATTTCGTGCAGGTGTGTGTGCCTATATCGAAAAACAACAACATCTTTATCAAAGTGATACAAATTCTTTATCATCGACATCATCGGCAATTTCATTTATACCAAATAGTTCATATAACATGAGTGCAGATAATTTGAATAGCCCATGTCGTCCAACTAACGACTGTAATGACAATGCAATATCTTTCAACAGAGCATATCAGCTACATACGTTAATTTATCTAAAAATCTTCTCTAAACATTGCCTGAATCGCTTCAATTTCTCAAAAGCTATACTAAACTTGGTGTAACTTACAACTATTTATTTTTGAAAATTCAACTTTTTTAAAATTTAAAAATATCAAAATAAATATAACACATAAATTAGTAGTACCAGTATAATGATCTTACCATTTAGTGACAGCTGTATTGTTCAAATTTTTGCATTTTTCGACAACTAATACTCATATTTTATTTTAGAAAGTTTGTTGCTTCAATCTTTTGTTACATTATGAAATGTAAATTTAATCTAAACAAAATAATTCCATTTAGAATACTAATGTTACATTGCTTAAAAAATTAGTTGACTTAAAACAATAGTCCATTTTTTATTTATATTAATTATACGCACTTCTTCTCCAGTTTATATTCAAGAATATATATCACCTACACATATAAAATATTGTACAACAACAGACATACAAACACCGCAATACAAATTAATTCATATTCAAATCGAAAATAACACATCCACTACAAAAAAAAAGAAATAACTTTGATTTTTAAAAATCAAACAAATTTCTACAATTTTAAAAATCGCGGCTTCGAATCGAGCTCAAGGCCTAACAATAATTATTTTATCATTATTATTGCTATGATAAATTTTTTATTATTGAAAAAATTATTAAATTAGAATAGAAGAAAGAAAATTTAGAAAAGCTCGTTGTATAGATCCATTTCGGGAACTGCTAAATTCCTTCATCGGCACACGTTTAGGTGCCGCTGCTATAACATTCAGCCATCACAGCGGGTTTTTTTGTTGTCTTCATTAATCCTACTTCTATTCTGGTTCTTGCCAATTGATATTCACAACACTGCGACATCTGTTGCAGAATGAATGTGAAAATTGGACTTTTTTGATGGCAATGCTGCCATAGTGTCATATTTTATTGACACTTATTCCCCGTGCTCTGGGATGTATTACAATTTTTGTTGTTAATAAATTTAAAAAATCTCTTAAAGATTTTTTAAAATAAATTTTAACGAAATATTTTCCTAAATATCAACATTTCACATTGCAATGTAAATCATATTAAAAACTCAATTTATACTCATTAACATAACATGAATCAATGACAATTTCACCCTCAAACAATTAAAGGAATCCACTTTTCATTCCTTATCAACAACTGGATGAACTATGCAGAGTATTGAACATATATTTTGCATGATATAGGTTTTTAATTTTTTAATGATTATGCACACAAAGTTGCAATCTACTATAATTCAACCTCATCTTAGGTTTTCAATTGCATTATTATAAATAACAATATATATATATATATTATATGATATTATAATTAACTAATATATTCACATAAAACTGCTACAAAAAATAAACACTAAAAACAATAACAACTTATAGTAATCATATACACTGTAAACTAACATTAAAAAATAAATTTTTCGTTTCACCGGGGGGAGTAGATGTAGGTTATTATGTACTTGTAATAAATATACTTGTTCATATTTAAATTTTTATATTAGATTGTTTATTGTTTATTATTAAAATGAAAATATTTTCAGTCATCAAAAATTCTTTTAAAAAATAAATTTAATATATTAATCAAAATTAAATAGAAAATTATAATTTTCTATAGCTATATCTTAACAGAAAAAGAGCTTGTATCAAGAGAATTTCTTTCTAAATTTAATTATAACATTTAATTGGAAAACACTAAAATTTTTGAAATGGGTGGGCAGCCGCCCCTTTTATGACTAAGCAATTTTCTAAGTTTCGGGAGCCATAACTCGAAGAAAAATTACAATATCGTAATGAAACTGTGTAGATATATTTTCCTGTAGCAGAAAATATTTCCAGATGGACGGGATCGGTTAAAGACCACGGCAACTTGGATATGAAACAAATTTAAAAGGGCGTAGACTAGAGTAATAAGCTGAAGCAATCATATGTATGTTCGTACTTAATTGAAATCATTATTATTTGTTTGACTGTATTAATTATATGTTACCACAGTAATTGTAATAGATTAATCTATGTTCTAAGTTAAATACAACCTGTAGGGTTTTCGTAAAAAGTCATAATCACATTCAATGCATACTTGCAAACACAAATAGCAACCCTCGTTATATTTCAATGTATAGATTGTATATTTGATGATCGACAGAAATTCACTTGGCTTTGAGCTTGCGAACTGTTCGGACGTGTATGCACATTATTATTTTGGGCAACACTCCAAGCACTAGCAATTCTCCAAAGATCAATAATACAAATAATTGTACAGCAAGTACTGTATTCTTTTATTTCTTTATTGTAAAAACGTAAGCTACAAAAGCAAAGCACCGCAAATCAATTTAGTCGCTTCTGCTTGCATAGCAGAACAACAACAAAACGAAGGGTCCTGCTCGCTGTAGTTATACAAAGGAAGTGGCGCGCACATTGTTGCTTGGGCAGTACTCCTTTCCTTTTTATTAATGAGTTATAGTTTACGCCCATCGAGTAGACCCGCGTTTCAAAGCTATAACTTAGCAAAAAATAGTTTTGAATCAATGATATTTCACTTACCAGGTTTATTGTAAGAGGGAATGGGGAGACATTTTTTTTAAATGGGCGGTGCACGTGTTACGTAGAACAAGAAATTTATCTGAAATCAATGTACAATTGTAGCTCACGCTGAGTACACAATGTTCGGTTACACCCGAACTTAGACACCTTTACTTGTTTTACTATGGGTTCATTAATTTTCAAGCAGACGATGTACAATGATGACAGATTGCGCCATCGATGATTCGCCCTCGGAGGCTAGGAGATCCTCCTTGCCCTCATCAGCCATAGAACCAAATGATGCCAGATCCCGCTATCGGGGGACGCCAACATTGTTTCGCTCTCCAGGTCAGAAGCCCTGCTCCCCAGCGGACTTCTTCACACCGGAACAGGACTCCTGAGAGAGAGAGCTATCTCACCTGGAATGGGTTGGGTAGATCATGAGGACCACACGCTCGATACCATAGGAGATAGCCTCCCTCATGTCAGAGAGAGGATCCGGTGGACCCTGACTGCAGTAGAATTGGCATTTTCCGACGTGGCCCAACGGCCTCCTCTACTCTAAGGAGTCACCAATTATGTGTCGAAAAGGTTTGGGTTGCAATATCTCAAGATATCAAGAATTTTTTCTCTGGTCTAAGAAGGTCGCGGAGGGCAACCATACTAGAGCCCTCGGTCGGAAGGGAGAGATCCCTCCGTTCCACGGCTTCGAGCCTAGCTCATTCCAGACCTCCCGAAATAGAGGCAGCTTTAACAGAAACAAATAAATTTTGACTCTTGAGAGAACTTCGTCGGCCTCTAACAGTAACAACCGATACGACAGTTATCGATGTCGAGTTATTTTCGTGAATTATAGGCTCGCTATTGCCGGAGTCATCGGATTCCTATTGGTCTCCTATTGCTCACCTATTGCTTGATCGACTAGTTTACAGAAGTATCAACTATTTAAATTGACGTATTATCGATATCTGTTTTATATGAAACGATAAGTTGTAGATAAAAAATCGATAGTACGTCGAAAACAAATTGGTAGGACTCCGATGTGAAGGCGTATCTTTTGAATTCAGTCATAACTTTGTTATAAAAGCGATACTTTCGGTAACTACCGATAACATATTGGCAAATACTATAATAACGATAATTGCGATTTCAATCGTTAGCCTTTCGATAACAAATTGATAATATCACACAAACCTATATATTTAGAAAACTTTTCGAAAACACAATGATAGCTTTTCGATGACCAATCGATAACTTATGAAATTAAATAGAGATCTTTTTGATAATAAATAAATGAAATCTGTGTCATAAGAAACCGATGTGACGTCGATAACAGATCGATAGCAAAATTGAATAAACAATTTTTGTTGTGTTTTCATCGAAGCTTAAGAAGTATGGCCGATATATATTCGGAATAGTTGCACATTAACATTAGAAGGATCGATAAAAAGTGCAAATGTCCGCCCCAAAAATTTAAACTTGTAGTTGAAAGGGTCTCTGTAAAATTTTTTTGCAATATATGACGTTTTCAATTTTGAAGTATTTGGCCTTGAGGAACTACATAAGTCCGCTGAATGTCCTGTTTGCTGAAAAATCGATAAAATTTCGATAAATTTTCCAAAATAAAATACATGAGACGCCGATAAAAGATTGGTAATACTCCGTTGTCAAAGAATAACTTCTTAAAATGTATCAGTAACTTTATGATAATACATACAACTTAGCGATAACTTTCAATAAATAATCGATAACTTTTCAAACCGATAGCTGGCTTGCGAGTTTTAATGTTTCGATAGCAAATTGACACCAAAGCCTTCTGTTTCGGTTGCGACTTAGAGTTCACTTCTAATCTAAGCATAAAGATTTAACACAAAAATATAATATTTGCTTGTATTTATTTAAAAAATTTCCCCCCTTTTTCAGGCAAAAATAAACACATCTACAAATTCTTCACTTAAAAGGTAAGTTTGTTTTCTTTTTACTTTTTAATCGCTGTTTTTAATATTTTATTGTTTTTATTGAACATATTATTGGGAGCAAAAACAAATATTTCTACAACATTGATGAAAGTATTGGCAGTGAATTTTGTATATCGATCGATGTGTATGTGAAAATCTACTAAGTGAGTGGTATAGTTAAAGTTTAAGTAAAAAAAATATAAGTGGGAGTGTGCTTCTAAGTTGGCAGAAAACTGCAATATCACGTCGCAGGAGTTTGGCTTATATTCGGTTTAAGATTTATTTATTTTCTTTTGCATTGTGCTAATCTTATATACTACTAGAAGACCCGGCAGAATGTTGTCCTGCCCTAAATTTGGCCTATCTGCATACATTTTAATAAGCTTTTTTCGTCTGACTCGGCCCTCCCCCCCTCTTCACTTTTCCTGATCCATTTATTCACTCCTCCATCCGGCTTTTTCGCTTCATCTATATCCATCTTTGTCTCATTATATCTCTTTCTCATCTCCTTTTCCCTTTTCTCTTCTCTCAATTCTTCTCATTCTTCTGCATCCCTTATTGCCTGTCCCAGAGGGTGGTATGTATGTTATTCCAGTCCCGTCCCAGTCTCACTCCGAGTTTCAGTCCCAGTCCGTCTCTGGATAATATATTACTCTGTACTAAAGCACTCATCAACAGCTTTCATTTGATATCCATATTGTATAAACACTGTCTAGGCATTCACTGGCCCACGTTTTGGCCTATATCTCGAGACCCTAGCCACCCAGGGGTATGAAAATTACCCCTCTACATAACTAAGAACTCTCCTGAATTAAGAAAATGTCATAAAAATAAAAAATAAATAAATGTAAGGCGCGATAACTTCCGAAGAGATCTAAGGCCGTCTATTTTGCGTCGTGCTCCTCTTGATTCTTCCCTACAAATTGGCCGGAGGGACCTACATGTTTTATGCCGACTCCGAACGGCATCTGCAAGGCAGATGAGTTTTCACTGAGAGCTTTTCATGGCAGAAATACAATCGGAGCGCTTGCCAGACACTGCCGAGGGGCGACCCCGCTTAGAAAATTTTCTTCTAATTGAAAAATCTTATTTTAAAATTTTGATGTTGCTTTGCCCGGGAGTTGAACCCAGGGCATACGGTGTGATAGGCGGAGCACGCTACCATCACACCACGGTGGCCGCCAAGAAAAATGTCATAGTACCTCTAAATCGCGGGCCCCCTACACACGGGGTGCAAAACAAATTCAAAATCGGTTCAGTAGTTTAGGCGTCCATCGCGGCCGAAATGTTGTGACATGTGTTTTTTATATATTAAAATTTCTAATTGGTGTTTTATGTGCAGGTTCCTTTTTCGCTCTTATTTGGAATCCAAATCTATAAATAAGTTTTGGTGTAAAGTTGGAGTGCTGTTAGCGAGATCTGGGCATTATTGGTCTTAATGCTTTTGTTTAGCTATATTTTAATAAAA
>JARSSU010036370.1:0-23537 GCA_029619165.1 Eurosta solidaginis | reverse complement strand
CGTATATGTGAAGTCAGCACCAAGTATGTGACTCAAGTCATTTGACCTGGGTCTGAGCATTAGGGAGTGAATGAATTTCATCGCAAACTTGAAGTCTATGAGAGAGAAAATTTTGTGTATTTCAGGGCAGTTACTTCGTGTTATGAAGAACGACTTTGGTCTAGGTAGTTACGCTGTTCGTACAGTATATCGTGGTTTTTTGTAACTTGTGCTACATATGGGTGCGCCGGATGGTATCGAAAGGCTACGACTGCTCATGGTCATCGACATGTCCTCAGTATACAAAGCTGTATATTGTCGGCATGTTTGCCAATAATAAGAGGAAATTATTTTTAACTTTTGGCAAACTCATTGGAAAAACTCAAGTAAGGGTAGGGTGACGTTTGCATACAATCGGGACGTTTCATCTGTGGCAGATTAAATCCTGACATCAGATTTAATCCGAGTCTGGGTTTTCTGCAAAAAAGGTTATGGTTCTCTTCATGCATTTTTGCATAAAAGGAACTTGAGCGAAAAGGATGGATTTGTGTGAGGGGTTGCGTGAAGATTGCGTTCATGTGTGTATGATCCGGAGTACTAGGACATTAGGAAATTAATAAGTTAAGTAGTTGGGGAATAAACATTGGGGAGAATGGGTTGTGGGCGCGTGGATATCGCCCTGGTAAGGCAGTGACTCTCCCATATAGGTGGCGTGAGTATCAATCCCCACGTGAAATGGAGCAAAAAAACATAAAGAGTACTTAAATTCATTTAAAACCTCCACATACAGTAATATGCTGAAAGAACAATCACAATAAATATAAATAGGGTTTGCAGTATATCGAGGCTTAATATTAAAAGAGGATGAATGATCAATATTTTCATATATTACCTGATAACGGAATATACGTCGCTCCATCTGAGTTATATACGCTCTATATTGTTGTGTACATGTATGTATGGCTGTTTTCTATTTCATCTGCTCAGCTTGCTGTTGTTGTTTTTCCTCATTTTTTAATAGCGTCATGGCGACTTAACGAAACTGCTTATAATCGCTACAGTATGATAAAGCCCCTCCTATGTGCTATAAACAATCGGCACTCAAATAAGCATAAGTTAATTCGATTGGCATAATGAAGTAAAGGAAGGCTTTATCTACATTGGGGTCATAATATGTTACAATTAAGATGCATAGAATGGAATCTTCCAATGCCAAAAACTTCCTAAATCCTTTTTAAAATGCTTCGAGGTTTTATATTCAAAACTGTTTTCAATTTGTTCACTATAGTATGTTTCAAATTTATACTAAAATTTCTAACAGTGTATACATATAATGGTACTTTGCAACCTTAATACACTGTGCTATACCAATTTTTACAATCGTTTCGTCTGCTTGTGGCATGACTTTGGCATCCCCGCGGACTTTTTCTAATCAGACGCATATTTGCGTTGTTTTTTCTTAATATATGTATGTATATATTTATCCTCCATAGTAGTTAGTACATATCAAATGTATATTAGAAATAGATTCGGGAACAAATTTTCTTTATGATGTCACTAAAAATGTTTTAAATAAAAATTTAAGCCATGGGCATCAGAAATGTATGATTTCCTAGCGCATTAATAATTACACAGGCAAACAGACAAAATTTGAAAAAAGTTCAGGCCCAGTAATTTGCTAATACTTCCCGAAAGCTAAGGCCGAATACTTAATCAAATGTTTAAATTTGGTTTCTGTTTTCGAGATATATATTTGGGAAGAATGTACGCAGTTTTTATAATAATAATGACATTTCGTGGTACTATCGCAACATAAAAAACGTCGTTCGTCTTTCGTTGGTTTGAAAATTATATACTTTTTCATATTCCCCTTACATTAAGGAAATCGCATTTCTCAGCGAAAACTGCCATGACATCAGAACCTGGTAAGACAGCTACGGTTTGATTCAAACATCTAGGTCTCAAAAATGTCATATATAACATGGGAAACTGATTTTGCTCCTGACTTGGAAATCGGGCAGATTGGCTTTTTCATTACTTTCACTTGTCATGCCGTTAGGCAATTGTAGCTTTCATACAAAGTTCAATTAATTTTTTTTTGTAGTAAAAACGGAAGGCAAACGAATTTGGCATTATATGACAAGCCGTTTTCATGTTATGGCCTAGTCTGTGGTCGAATTGACCTAGTCAAATCAAACATTATATTGACCAACATTTTTCCTCTAGTCCCATTACAGAACTACATGCACATTCAATGCTCAGAAATTAGGCGTATATAGCCTCAGCCAACAGCGATTCTGCCAGAGTATCGCCAGTACACGCTATGCTGCGTTGAGCAGGAAGGCATTGAAGACGTCACCAAAGTGTAGTGCTCGAGGTTTTTATTTTCTATTTACATAACGAAACCTCCAATTTTGACGTCTTCAAAACTCTAAGTATCAAATGGCTAGTCAATGTTTCATTCGGTAAAATCAAATTTTCCGTCACTATCTTTATCGTCAGAAAAATTTAGTTAAGGTTCAGGTGTACATCGCCGATCACCATCTACGATATCTACACAATGAAAGAAAAACATTTCCTGTGGCACGATAGTCAAAAGGACAAAGAAGTGAGCGTAAGTTTCTCTTTAAAATTAGCTGATTTTCTTGTTTAATATTGACAATTATTCGCTGTTGAAATAACCAATGAATGCAGTTCTTTTAACAGAAAAATCAGTTAGATTGATTTGAAAATCTGTAATTTTAACAGAATATTGTTTACTTAAGTCCAACAGTTTTTCTCTTGTTGAAATGAATATAAAATTTTTTCGTCTTGATAAAAAGCTACGTTGAATTAACCAATATGCGATCAATTATAGTTAGTATCTGTTAATTTACGAACAACAAACCTGGTTGTTGATTTTTATTAGCTTCATTTCTTTTGGTGTACCATTTATTTTAACTCCACTCGCTGAATGTAATTTTAAAAGTATTTAATTTTAATTAAAATGCAACATTTTTTATGTAAAAATTTTTTGTAAAAATTATATTGCAGTTTCAAAATTAAAAAATGTTGGTTTATATAAATTAATTATTCAAAAACACTGAAAGCAAACTGTGAGTATATCAGAGAATTTTATATCGAACCATATAACTTAACACACAAAATATCCAACTCAATAAAGTAATTCTTTCTTCTTATCATACAAACTTTCCCACACCTTACACTTCTCCATTTCTGGCCAATCTTTGAACTCCAATTCATAACCAATATTCAAGCATTTGTAAACAGATTCAATATCTTTGACAGGCTGCCAATTAAGCGCTTCCATACCCGGAATTTTATTATCATTTGGATTACCACTTACAGCAAATTTCGTCCAAAGACCAGTCATTCGTACTACATTTTTATAGTCAGGGCTTTCTTTGGGCAAACGATAAGACAAAACATGCGTAAATAAATAACTTAGTTCATCACCATGACCTACGCCCTTAACTCCATTTCCATGACGCCAAACACGATAAGGATATGCTATAACTTCAGAATCAAAATCGTAACGATATAGATATGTTGAAGCAGTTGGAGCATAAGCTAAACGTGAAAGCATAAAACAATATTGTGGGAAATAAAATAGGGAATAGGCGCTGACCTGAAATAAAAAAAAATGAATTTTAATATAAGATTGTGATATTTTAATGATTCAATAAAGTAGGCAAAACTTTTGTTGGGAGCAATGAAACTGGAACTTATAAGGAAGGTGATGAATTCAAAACTCAGTATGTTACCAATAGTAATAAAACCAACTCCGAGAGTGCTATCGAAAGTAATGGAACAGGAACTGAATCTGTTAACAAAAATAATTAAACCGAGTCTAGTACTGAGAATAATGAAATTTTAATCGAAATTTTTGTAGAGGGCGGCCTCCACTCCGCTGGAAGGACCAGGTGGAAAACAATTAAAACTTCCTTGGGTGTGACCAATTGGCGCCGGTTGGCAGAGAGAAGGAGCGACTGGCGCGCCTTGTTGGACGGCCATAAGTAAGTAAGTAAGTAAATCGAAATTGTAACGAGGAGTGATGAAACCGAGTACGAAACTATTACAGCGAGTGAGGAAACCTATATATGAATTGGAATCCGAACAGAAACTGAAATTGCTACTCAGAGTGCAGAAACTAGTAATTATGCAAGTAAAGATATCTATATCGAAATGGAATACAACTGTTACTGAATCCAAAAGTGAGAGTGTTGAAATAAAAAAGGAAACCATTACCTACAGCGATCAAAACATTTTTCCTGACTAACGAAACTGAAACTGCAACAAAAAGTGCCATACCGAAATCGAAAATGTTACCGAGAGTGATGAAATTGTATTTGAAACGGGAGACGACTAGGAAAAAAACCGTTATGCAACCAGTATCAATGGCGATAAAACTGTTACCAAGAACTATAAAATGACCATGCCCAATGAAATTGAAAACTTAAAAGAAACTGGAACTGAAAGTACTGCAGGGAGTGAAAAAACCGAAACTACCACTAAAACAATGAAACCGAAACTCTTATCAAGAGTGAAGAAAATGAATGTTAAAGTTTAGTCGTGAGTGATGAAACCGTTATAGAAACTTTTACCGATGGCGATGAAATCGATACCAAATATTATAAAAAGGGTGGTGAAATTGCACCTGAAACCTTAGACCTTAATGAGGAAATCGAGTCCGAAACCATTCCCCCGTATGGGATAACAGTTATCGAAATAGAAACAAGAGCTCAAATACCGCCAAAAGTGTTGATACAGAAACTGCCAATGAAGCATGTAACGAAAACTATAAAGAAATCGCAGTCAGAATTAAAACTGTTACTGATAGTTATGAAACCAAAACAAAGAGTGATGAAATCGAAACCGAAACTGATAATAAGAAATATAAAATGGAGTCCAAAATGGTTACCATAACACCGAAAGTGAAACAGCGAGTGCCAAAACCGATGAAATCGTAACCAAAACTGTTACCAGAAGTAAAGAAACTGAATCTGAAACTACAGTCATGACCGAAGCCGTTATGAAAACAAGTACCGTTGCTGAAAACGATATAAATAGAAACCAATACCAAGAACTGGCACGTTTAAAAAAAGTACTGAAACTGAACCTGTTGACGAAACTGATGAAATCGAAGAGTACAGTTTCACTGTTATGATGTTATTATTTGCTTTGAAAATTTCTGTCGTCGTTAAACTTGAGACCGAAATTGATACTCTCACAGAGAGCAACAAAAACGAAAGGGGAAGTTATACCAAAACTAAAAGTTGATATAAAAAACATAAAGACAAATGGAGGACTCTATCAAAAGTTATTTGTAGAAAATCGAGGCAAAATTTTTCAAAAACTGCCTTTATTGTGATTTACTTGAAAGTAAGTGTGAGAGTGGGAGTAGAAATGCGATGGAAGAAATTTGAATAACGAGTGCCAGTAGTGAAAATTTTGAAGATGCCATCCAAAACTCAAAACTATCTTATATCTAATTAATGCATGAAAAATATAGCGTTTTCAGGTAAAATTAAAATTTTTTCAAGTCAAATTAAAATTTTTCAAATAAAACGAAAAATTATTTTAAATAAAATGAAATTTTTTAAATAAATGAAACTTTTTTCAAATCAAATGAATCAATTGCAAACTTTTTTTATTTCTAAAGAAACCGAAAAAAGCCTTTTTCAAAGCAACTTTTTGCAAATCATTTCAAATAATTTTTTGGCTTAAGTTTTTGAACCTTGTTTTTACACGTAGGAAATATTGTGCAAGCAAAAGTGTACTGTGATCCTTTACACACATACTATCCAGCGTTGAGTCGACTATTCCCCATCTCGACTGCCGATTCAAAAACGCCCTATCTCACAAGTATTTATTGAAAAACGCATTATCTCAGTGCTCGTTTCATTTAATTTGAAAAAATTTCATTTAATTTGAAAAAAAAACTCATTTCACTTAAAACATTTTTAATTTGATTTGAAAAAAGTTTCATTTGACTTGAAAAAGTTTCATTTGACTTGAAAAAAGTTTCATTTGAATTGAAAATATTTCATTTAATTTGAAAATGCTATAATTGATATAAAGACAAAAAGCCTATTTCTTACATCTTGAAATTCTTCAGGAAGTATTTTGCCGCTATTCGCATGGATTTGTCGCAGTTTTTCAGCTTTTTCTTGCACATTTTTCTCATCCCAAATTTCTTCGGGAACAAAATTCTCACAAGTTTTTACATCGTTTACCAAGCTTGGATTCAATAACAAAACTGCAATTACAAACATACATACATACATTTTTGTAATTTCTCATTCATTGATGTCTTCAGTATCACTTACATGGCACCACCAGCAAACCTTCCTGTGAAACACTGCCCACAATTATCGGTATTGTATTACTCCATGCTGTCTTCATTAGATCACGCGGACTCTTTGAAAGGACACATTGTGGCGTGTCATATTGTTCAATACACGGTACGAAAGGAAACGATAATTGATGCGGTGGTGATTTCTCAGCAGACATTACTTTCGTTTCTAATGTAACCAAATCGTTTGCTTTGCATTTTTTTAAATATTCAAGCACTTCTTTATCATTATTTTCACCCTTATAACCAGCCAATTGTGCTAAAGTGAAAGCATACTGTTTAGTGCCGTTGTTTGCCCAATAGCCATAAGCTGTACCCGACATTAAAATAGCACGATGAAAAAGTCCTCTCGTTTGTTCTGTGAGGCAAAGGTAATGAGTTAGCGCACCGCCAGCACTTTCACCAAATACCGTTACACAATTGGGATCGCCACCAAAATTTGAAATATTATTCTTAACCCATTTCAATGCTAATATTAGATCTTTTAAACCAGCATTACCGGGTACATTTAGTTCCGGTGAACTAAGATTAAGAAAGCCTGGAATTTAAAAAATAAAAAATATATAAACGTTTAAATTATATCGACTATTGAGTAGAATTGCACCCTATCTCGGCTGCCGTTTCTAGAACACTCTGTCTCAGAAAACTTTTGAATAACGCTCTATTTCAAAATTTGTTCGAAAAACACCCTATCTGAACTCCAAATACATTTCGGCATTAGCTGGAACGTTTACCATTCGGAAATAAGGCGTTATTTAAACGTTCTCAGAGATTGGGCGTTTTCGAAACGGCAGCCGAAAAAGGGTGATATTTCACTAAGCAGTCGTTAAACTGACAAAATGATAAATTTACTAACCAAAAGCACCAAGACGATATTGCACTGTAACCAAAATGACATCCTTCTCCATAAAATAGTCGGGCCCAAACCATTCCCGATTTGCTTCCCCAGCTACAAAAGCGCCACCATGTATCCAAACCATAACAGGTGCTGGTTTACTGGGATTCAGCTTTTTAAATTTTTGAAATAAAAAGTGAAAACTTATAGAGAATGGTTTATTGGTGACCTTAAAAATGTTATAATTGATGAAATAAGCTAACATTGGGATAAAAAGATACAATGACAGTTTCTTTTCTACGCTTTTCATTCAACCAAACCACAACCAGACTCCAGGGCATGACAGCGGGGTGGTAGAAGTATTGGAATTCACAGCCGCTATCATATCAGTACCAGTAATCGATTTTCAGTGCACGAAGATGATCTGTAGTAGTATCTTCACATTTGCTAATAGGGATTTCCCAATAATGTTAAATATATAAATTCTTGTATCACAGTGTTTGTGGTCGAACTTCTCCAAAACGGCGCGACCGATTTTCATGATATCTTGTGAGCACATTGGGTAGGTCTGAGAATCAGCCAACATCTATTTCTCATACCCCCGAATGGTAAGGGTGGTACACTCTTTAATTTTTTTGTTTTTGTTTTGAGACCAACATCATCTTACCCCTTATAAAATGTAAGGCGCGATAACCTTCGGAAAGATTTTAGGCCAAGATTCTTCTCCAATTTGCATCGTGCTTCTTTTAGTTTTCCTACAAATTGGCAGGACGGGACCTATATGTTTTATGCTAACTCCGAACGGCTTCTGCAAGGGCGATCCCGCTTAGACAAGTTTTGTTGTAGTTTAAAAAACTTGTTTCTAAAATTTTTATGTTGCTTTGACCGAGGCGGAAACCCAGGACCTTCGGTGTGGTAGGTGGAGCACGCTACCATCACACAACGGCAGCCGCCACACCTCCTCTAAACAAAAAAATATATTTATTTAAGTACAATGCTCACGCCCTGTTTTATTTTTGTTATTTCTGGTTTATTTTACTCTCCCTTTTCACTCTACCAATTTTTACATGCCGACAGTTTTTTTTTGTAATCATATTTTTATGTGAGAGTTTTATTCTTAACTACTTTTTCATGGTAATTTTTTTAATTCGCTTTCTTTTTTTTAATTCGCCTCCTTCTTTTTTCTCTCCTTCTCCCTTACGTTTCGGGCCGTCCTCTCCCTTTCCGTCTTCCTACCCCTTCTTTCTTTTTTTCGTTATCCCTCGTACTCCTACAAATTCCTTTTTCGTACTTTTTCATCGCACTCTTCACGTCCACTCCCTCCATCTCCTTCGCGCTTTCTGGCTTTCGGTATTGTCTCCTACTTTTTCATGTCTTTTCTGCCTACTCCATCTCCTTCTCGCTTTCTGGCTTTCTGTCCCGCCTCCTACTTTTCCATGTTTTTTGTTTTAATTGTTTTCAACTCTCGTTCTTGAAAATTTCTCTGCTTACAATTTTTTTCTCCTATTCATACTATTTAACCTATATCTTACCGACCATCCACTCTCCTTCCGCATTCCTATCCCCTTTTTTCTTTTTTCCATATCAAATCTTTTCCTCCATCCCACTGGACTTCAAATCCCTTGCCTCCAGTCTCGCTCTCACTTATACTCTTTTTAAATTATGATTTCTCCTTCTTATACCTTTCTTATTCTCCGCCTAATCATTGTTATTTCCGTTCTTCTTTTCTCACCTCGTTTCTCTCCGAAGGTTTTAAGGAGTATTATCAATGATGATGGTTCTCAGCAAAAATTTTTCAGCCTCGCAGATGTCGTTCGGAGTCGGGATCTGCGGGTCCCGTCCTGCAAATTTATAGCGAAACAAACATACGCAGATTGGAAGAGAATTTTTATCGCGGCTTGTGTATATTTTTCTTATTTATTTTAAGGCACTAGCCCAATCATCTCGGGAACGATTCCATATGATGCGTTTGTGGATTCCATTCGCTTCTTAACACATGGGTATGTCTTCGACCTCTTCTCCTATTAATTGACATTATATATATTATCACTCTACTAAGTATTGGTAGTATGTTTGAGATAGTTGCAGATACAATATAAAGCGAATATTTCCCAAAAGGAGTTTGATTTCGCCTCGTAGATTTAGAGATGAGTTGGCCTACATTTTGTATGAGCAACCAGTGAATCAGTTTCAACTCAGTTTACTTCAAGCCATAAACATCTTACGTGAATTCTGTGCTCTAATTTTTTATAAAATTATCCCTTTAACACACATACTACTACAAAAAATTTTACGTTTGTTTTCGAAGCTTTGCTGGCTTTGTGCACCACTTATTTGGAGAAATAAGTTATTAAATCCAATTTTTCTATTGCAAAATTTTGAATATTTTTATTTATATGAAACCAGAGACCGCAACACCGAATAGGTAATGTAACAGCTAAACTAATGCCTTTAAGATACATGCATTAGAACCTTACTCAAAATTATTATTTTTTGATCTACTCACATTTTTTGTATATACACTCAAATAAAGACAGTCTTCTGATCCCTCTGGTGTGCCAAATATCATACTCAACTGTGTGGCTTTATTTTTCATAGCACTACAATCGCGCACATCTTTCCATGGTTCAGGTTTTTCTGGCGCTTTGAATCGGAGCTCGCCAACTGGTGGTTTAGCATAAGGTATTCCCTCGAAACTATAATATGGTACGTCGTAAAGTGTTTTACGTTTCAATCCTTTCACTTGACCATACTCAGTGTCGACAACGGCAGTTTCATTCGTGCTGAGACGATACTGAGTGAATTTGTGTTCTAGGCATCTAAAAATTGAAGAAAATGTTATAACATACCGACTGGTGAGTAGAATATCACCCTATCTCGGCTGCCGTTTCGAAAGCCCTCTATTAAAGAAAACGTCTGAATAACGTCCTATTTCAGAATGTGGTCGAAGAACGTCCTATCTCAGTATAAGGCATTTTAGAAACAAACTCTGAATTAGGGCGTTATTCAATCAAAATCTGAGATAGGGCGTTTTTGAACAAATTCTTGATTCTTGCGTAGGGAGTTATTAGAAATTTTGCTGAGATAAAGCGTTTTTGAAATGGCAACCAATATAGGATGATATTCCTTTCAGCAGTCGATATATGTACATATAAACCTTTGCATTTTGTTTATAAGTAAAGGAAAGCTAGAAACTATTTTGTTTTTGTAGAAAACAGTTGAAACATTGTTCATGGTAGGTCAGTAAGTTCTCCATAGTTTATACCATGGGTCTCCAAAAAAATGTAAAGTAATTTACCTTTCGCATATGCAATGAGAGCACTATTGACCCAGACCTCCAGTTTATACTCACTTTATACGCCATAGCAGCTTGTTTACAAAACTCACAGTTGAAATCATTTAGAATTATTTTCAAATAAAAATCAAAAGGCAAACTTTTTAGCGACGACGTAATAATAAACCAAACGATGCGATCATACCCAGCGTACTAAAATTAATATGCAATGATCATAGAAATTGAAATCTAATATCACAAAAACAACGCCATATACACTGTATTTACTTTGATAATATATATTGATCTACACGCTGGCATATAAATACGTACCCTGTAGGGAAAAAAATGAATCGCACGTTTCATAGAAAAAGGAAAACTTAGATTTTCAAATTGAAGTCAATATTAATTTTCAATGCCAATATATTTTAAATACAGCACACCTCATTGTATCCAGAAAGAATAATTCAAAATAAGTATCAACTTAAGAAAAATAAAATTTTGCAAAAAAAATTACATGAAAAAAGCAACTGAAAAATTAAATAAGCACCAGCCCTAGTTTCATAAGCAACAACAATTATTATTTTTTTTTCATAAAAAACAAATGCAAAACGGGTATAATGTTCTTTTCTGGCAAATCTCATTCCGAGTACTATCAAACGTCTCTATTACTTTTTCTTTTCAAATATTGATATTTTTGCTGAAATTTCACCTGACTCGATATAATCAGAAAATTATGTGATGCTTTGCTGTCCCGTACAAATGCAAGCGAACGGTTCAAGCATAAAGACATATATACATCAAGCTACTTAGCTGCCCCTGATGGAAAAACATGTAACCATATCGACCACGTTTTGATAGACGGACGGCATGCCGCCAGCGTTTTGAAAGAACGCACGATTTGATGACCTAACTCGGAATACTATATAATCGTAGCCATAATACGCGCCCACCTCTGTGCGGCTAAAAGCAAGTAACAAAAAACACAGATTAGACGTCGAAAGGCTGCCATTCCAACAGACTGCCATTGATTTCGCTATTTGACTCTCACACCTGCCCTCTGAGAGCACAATTGAACCCAATGGAACACCGGAGCACTCTAAAGCACCACGAAAAAACAGTTGGTATGATGAAGAATGCCGCGTTGCAACTTAAAGAAAAAACGTTGGCTACAGGGATAATTTAAAAGAGACTACAACAAGAAGAGTGTGCGAGTTGAAAAGGGAAGCGAGAAGCCTTTACAGGAAGAAAATAGCAGAGGCAGAAAAACTGCCTAGCTAGCCATCAGGAATTACGACTGCAGGAATAGAAGCAGGAAAAGAAACTGCCTATGTGCTGCTTTATCTGAAATTTGTTTCCCAGCAAAATTTATACGACTATGCAAACAACGTTGGTCAATAGCTCAATTTAGACTAAGGAAGAACCACCCCGAGCCGTGGAACACTAAACGGGGCTTCAAAAGCGGTGATCTCCTTTCGTGTGATTTCCTCAATTTGATGCTAGAGAAAGTTGTCAAGTAGAATTTAATCACCTTGGAACAATATTCTATAAGAATGTGCAATTACAAGAGTTTGCTGTCGACATTGATATCATTGGCCTGAACACCTGTGCCGTAAGTTTTTCTTACTTCAGATTAGACGGTAAATGAGGACAAAATGAAGTACATGCTCTGATAAACAAAGAGTCAGCATCTTGGTGACCACGCCACTGTTAGCAACCATAATTTCGAAATAGTAGAACACTTCGTTTATTTTGGAACCAGCGTTAACACAAATAACAGTATCACCTTGAAGTCTAACGAAGAACCACTTTTAGCAATATGTGCCTCTTTGGAATAGGTAGGCAATTGAAAATTTAAGTCCTATCTCAGTAAACGAAAATCATGCTCTACAAGTCACTTAACGTACCCGTCCTGTTATATGGTGCAAAAGCATGGACATATGACAATATCAAATAAGGCGGCTCTGGGATAAAAGTCTTGCGAATATTTATGGGCCTCTACGCGTTGGCGACGGCGAGTACCGCAGAAGGTTTAATGATGAGTTGTCGGAGCTCTAAGCAGACAACAACATAGTCCAACTACCCTGGCTAGGTCATCAATGAGAAGTGATGCTCCGGCAAATGGTATTCGTATCGGAACCCGCCTATGAAAGTGTGGGAAAAAAGCGCCGCATTCTGCTGTAGAAAACAGGTGCAAGAGATTTGAGACTTACTATTTATTACTCCGTAATTGAGTTACGTCTGTTTATTGCGTTTCGCAGGCAAGGCAGCAAATTTCTACTGGGTATATGCAAACCATAAATAAACACATATATGTATATGTATGTATATAAGAATGTTAATTAATAACAGCTATGATTTTGTTTGCATTTCAACTCATTTTATATTCATTTAAATAAATCGTCTCCTGCCTATTAAAAGATGGTATGTGCAAACTTATAAATTTTTAATTTGGATGTGAGGAGGCAATGACTTAACAATGTAGGTACAATTAAACATAGGGATAGCCAATAATTTAGTTTAATGTCATTTTGTGATTGTTTTCGAGATAACTTCCTTAATACATGGTGATGATTTCTAGATCATTTCAAAAATTGCTTTGTATCATTTCGGTCTTATCGCATCGGTATTCGCTATTCGGTTCGGTACTATTTAGGGATACTTTTACGATTATTTTGGCACAACCTCTGGTTCATATCAAGATCATCAATAAATATTTCTAAATTTTTTTGAATCCTGCAAGGACCATTTCGAGACAATACTGATATTGTGTTAGGAGTAATTTCTGTACACCTTTGGGAATTTTCGAGATTATTTCACGACCACGTAGAGATAATTTGTTTACAATCTCGGTACTACTTCGGGATCTTTTCAAGATCATTGCAGAAATAGGTTTACATAATATCGGGATTTTGTCTGCGAACATTAGGAGCAAATTTTTCGACTTTTTTTTTAGCTATTTCAAATAATTTTAACATCGTATCGTTTATGTTTCGGATATTATAGGTATTCGGTACTTTTTCGTGATCCTTCAAGAATTATTTCGCCACTGCCTCAGGTTCATTTTGAGTTCATTTCATAACAATTGAGTAATCATCAATTTAATATTTCTTAGTTGTAAATGATATTGAGTTACATAATCTAGTGTAGTGTAGCCTTTTCGGGCCATTTCAGTACATCTTTGAGAATTTCTCGAGATTATTTCAAGACGAGATACGTTTATTTATATCTCTGCATCATTTTACGATTGTTTTCGGAATAGTATCGTTGTTACTTCGGAATCATTTCTAGATCATTGTGAAAATCACTATTACGGAGCTGTTGCGAAATCATTTCGCGTTTGTTTTCAATAATTTTTTTATCATATACATATATATTTATTTGCTATATATTCGGGACTATTTTTCACCGTATCGGGATTGTTGCTTGGGTGATTCGGGATTGTGTTCGAGAACTTTGGGTACGGTTTTACGTTCGTTAATGGATTATTTCGGGACTACTTCGCATTTATTTGGGGATAAATTCACAACGAGACCATTTGGGATTGTGTTAGGAGTCTAGCAAACTATTGCAAAGACTAATGTTAATACTGTTTTGGGATTATTTCTGCATTATTTGGGTATTATCTGTGGAAATTGTTGAGAATAATTTTTGTATTTTCTTTAAATCGAAAGCCCACAATGGATGATATTTTTATTCGGGTTCATACATCAGATCTGGGCGAAGAGGCATATATATATAAATATTTCTATAATTTATTCTCATTTTTAAAGAAAATTCTTAAATCCAAAAAATTACTTTCAGAGATTTCTTGTATGTATCTTAAAATTTTTTTGATAAATTATTTTCCGACCTAGAGATATTTTGGTTGTATTTGTTTAATTTCTCAATTAAAGTGGTTGCTATGGCAATGATGGATGACTTCCCATCCAATTAGCAGCTGAATTTTTGTAGCTAAGTAGATGTGAGTTCTTAATATCAGACACACTCTTTTAGCATCCGATACATTTTTTCTGCAGGGCGTCTTTAACAGAAATCACATAATGCCTGTATGGCACTACTTTATTTTGTCTTGAACTCTAAGCTAGAAAAACTGACGAAACTTTATCGGAACTTCAAAATACACAAAAAATTTTACCATGAGAAAACGAGACCACCATTCCCACAAAATTTGAGAGTTTGACTTGTTTTTGTTTATGTTTTAAATTTTATTTTTTCAGTAAAATTTTTAACAATAAAACTTTGCAAATAACAAGGGAAAATTATTTCGATCTGCGGTGGTTCACCTTTTTCACAAGAAAGTTGATTTTGGTTGGGTTTTATGCATAAAATTTTCAAACTAAAAACAAAACTTTCATTTGTCAGAAAAAATTAAGAAAAACCAAAACAAAAGAACGTATGAAAATACAAACTCACTCGTTTGTTTTTAATGAACTAGGTTGTATTTTCTTGTATTTCATTAGTTTTTTGAAATATATGTAGTTTACACACTTACACCACTACTGGGACCGTATTAGGAGGGAGGGCGACAATAAATATAAGAGAAAATACAGGAAAAGACAGAGAAAATAAAGTAGTATCATATAGGTATAAACGACAGTTTGGAACTTACAAAAATGTAGAAAAATGATGTATAGTTTGAAAAAAATGCTTAAGGTTTATGCAAACCTATTCTCTTGAGCGGTAGTGTATTTATTAGCATACTAGCTGTACCCGACGTACGTTGCAACGCCCGAGATCGAATGAATGTTGCGTTATTTTTATACTCAGTTGAGCAGAGCTCACAGAGTATATTAAGTTTGATTGGATAACGGTTGTTTGTACATATATAAAGGAATCGAGATAGATATAGACTTCCATATATCAAAATAATCAGGATCGAAAAAAAATTTGATTGAGCCATGTCCGTCGTCCGTCCGTCCGTTAACACGATAACTTGAGTAAATTTTGAGGTATCTTGATGAAATTTGGTATGTGGGTTCCTGAGCACTCATCTCAGATCGCTATTTAAAATGAACTATATCGGACGATAACCACGCCCACTTTTTCGATATCGAAAATTTCGAAAAACCGAAAAAGTGCGATAATTCATTACCAAATACAGATAAAGCGACGAAACTTGGTAAATGAGTTGAATTTATGACGCAGAATAGAAAATTAGTAAAATTTTGGACAATGGGCGTGGCACCGCCCACTTTTAAAAGAAGGTAATTTAAAATTTTGCAAGCTGTAATTTGTCAGTCGTTGAAGATATCATGATGAAATTTGGCAGGGACGTTACTCCTATTACTATATGTACGCCTAATAAAAATTAGCAAAATCGGAGAAGGACCACGCCCACTTTAAAAAAAAATTTTTTTAAAGTAAAATTTTAACAAAAAATTTAATAACTTTACAGTATATAAGTAAATTATGTCAACATTCAACTCCAGAAATGATATGGTGCAACAAAATACAAAAATAAAAGAAAATTTCAAAATGGGCGTGGCTCCGCCCTTTTTCATTTAATTTGTCTAGGATACTTTTAACGCCATAAGTCGAACAAAAATTAACCAATCCTTTTGAAGTTTGGTAGGGGCATAGATTTTATTATGGTGTTAACTGTTTTCTGTGAAAACGGGCGAAATCGGTTGATGCCACGCCCAGTTTTTATACACAGTCGTTCGTCTGTCCTTCCGCATGGCCGTTAACACGATAACTTGAGCAAAAATCGACATCTTTATGAACTTAGTTCACGTACTTACTTGAACTCATTTTATCTTGGTATGAAAAATGAACGAAATCCGACAATGACCACGCCCACTTTTTCGATATCGAAAATTACGAAAAATGAAAAAAATGCCATAATTCTATACCAAATACGAAAAAAGGGATGAAACATGGTAAGGTAATTGGATTGGTTTTACTGACGCGAAATATAACTTTAGAAAAAACCTTATAAAATGGTTGTGACACCTACCATATTAAGTAGAAGAAAATGAAAAGGTTCTGCAGGGCGAAATAAAAAACCCTTAAAATCTTGACAGGTATTACATACATAATAAATTAGCGGTATCCAACAGATGCTATTCTCGGTCACCCTGGTCCACATTTTGGTCGATATCTGGAAAACGCCTTCACATATACAACTACCACCACTCCCTTTTAAAACTCTCATTAATACCTTTAATTTGATACCCATATCGCACAAACGAATTCTAGAGTCACCCCTGGTCCACCTTTATGGCGATACCTCGAAAAGGCGTCAACCTATAGAACTAAGGCCCCTCACTTTTAAAATACTAATTAACACCTTTCGTTTGATACCCATATTGCACAAACGAATTCTAGAGTCACCCCTGGTCCACCTTTATGGCGGTATCTCGAAACGGCGTCCACCTATAGAACTAAGGATTACTCCCTTTTAAAATACTCATTAACACCTTTCATTTTGATACCCATATCGTACAAACACATTCTAGAGTCACCCCTGGTCCACCTTTATGGCGATATCTCGAAACGGCGTCCACCTATGGAACTAAGGATTACTCCCTTTTAAAATACTCATTAACACCTTTCTTTTGATACCCATATCGTACAAACAAATTCTAGGGTCACCCCTGGTCCACCTTTATGGCGATATCTCGAAAATGCGACCACCTATACAACAACCACCACTCCCTTTTAAAACCTAATTAATACCTTTAATTTGATACCCATATCATACAAACACATTCTATAGTCACCCCTGGTCAAACCTTTATGGCGATATTTCGAAACGGCGTCCACCTATAGAACTAAGGATTACTCCCTTTTAAAATACTCATTAACTCCTTTCGTTTGATGCCCATATTGTACAAACAAATTCTAGGGTCACCCCTGGTCCACCTTTATGGCGATGTCTCGAAACGGCATCCACCTATGGAACTAAGTATTACTCCCTTTAAAATACTTATTAACACCTTTCTTTTGATACCCATATTGTACAAACAAATTCTAAGGTCACCCCTGCTCCACCTTTATGGCGATGTCTCGAAACGGCGTCCAGCTATGGAACTAAGGATTACTCCCTTTTAAAATACTCATTAACACCTTTCTTTGATACCCATATCGTACAAACACATTCTAGAGTCACCCCTGATCCACCTTTATGCCGATATCTCGAAACGGCGTCCACCTATGGAACTAAGGATTACTCCCTTTTAAAATACTCATTAACACCTTTCTTTGATACCCATATCGTACAAACGCATTCTAGAGTCACCCCTGGTCCACCTTTATGGCGATATCTCGAAAAGGCGAACACCTATAGAACGAAGCCCCACTCCCTTTTAAAATACTCATTAACACCATTCGTTTGATGCCCATGTTGTACAGACAAATTCTAGGGTCACCCTTGATCCACCTTTGTGGCGATATGTCGAAAGGGCGTCCACCTATGGAACTAAGGGTTACTCCCTTTTAAAATACTCATTAACACCTTTCATTTGATACCCATATCGTACAAACGCATCCTAGAGTCAACCCTGATCCACCTTTATGGCTATATCCCTAAATGGCGTCCAGCTATAGAACTATGGCCTACTCCCTCATAAAATACTCTTTAATGACTTTCATTTGATAGACATGTCATACAAACACATTCCAGGGTTTCCCTCGGTTCATTTTCCTACATGGTTATTTTCCTTTATGTTGTCACCATAGCTCTCAACTGAGTATGTAATGTTCGGTTACACCCGAACTTAACCTTCCTTACTTGTTTCTGTTTTGTTTGTTGATAATTTAGTTTATTGTTCTGTAAATTGAATTGAGTTTTGTACGCCTATTTGGTGAAATTTTCGTTTAAAAACATTTTATTATTGTATCTTATTGTAATGCAAGTGGGAACACAATATTTCTGGTTGTTTTTGGTTCGGTGCAAAGATAAACCAAATTTTTTTGGCGTTCCAACCCCAGAGCAAGCAACATAGAGCTGGCCATGGGAAAAGAACGAACTCTCTAAATTTAATCCTGAAACAGTAAGCGATTGTCTTTGAGCTTTGTTGATTGTAAATGCAAAAGGAAGGCGTACAGGAACTGTAAGAGCTTAAAATTGAATGGCAAATCTGTAGGAGTCATTGGGATCCGTGGTATGAGCACAACTTTGCTTTTAGCGCTGAGATTGTTGCTTCGATTATATTCGGTATTAATTTCTTAACGCAAAGTCTGGTTCCATTGCAATTCCCAAGAAGCTTGATTGGTGAGCCAATTTCCAAAGTTAATATATGCGCAGGCATTCCAGGTGTTTTCTAAAGAGTTTAGAAATTCAATTGAATAATTCACAATTTGATCTTCATCTGTAACTGTGTCGATCGATTTATATTTCGTCATTTCACCAGGAATTTGGTTTTGAATGCGATCATTGATTTTGTTACCATGATAATTTTTGGCAGCTAAGATTGCTCGTTCGCATAGCCAAAAAAAAACATTTACATTTACAATTCTTAATTCTGAAATATGAAAAACCTTCGTCTTGATCGACGGAACCTCTAGCAAAAATTTGGTGATGATTGAAGTGTGGGAAATGCATTTTCATAGGGAACACACACACACACAGAATTTGGTTTTTATTGAAGATGTAGATAGACTGAAGCTAAAAAATTTTTTTAACGGCGGCAGATTCCTAACGCCCAAAAGGCATAACGGCCAAACTCAACAATGCAGTCAAACTTTAGGTGTTAAAATAACCTAAGTTTGTACGGCAGCCATAGTTCTGAAAAATTCCATTTGTAGGGAAGGTGCCACGCGCCTTTTTTCCAATCCCACATTTTACTGGAGGTGTTAGGACTTAACGTCATATAGCTCCTTACCAATTTTAATTATCCTACCATTACTACATCCAGAGATATGCAGTATGATATATTCCATTTGTATGGGAGGCGCCACGCCCCTTTTTTTCCTAATTACAAATTTTCTTGGTGGTGTTAGTGATTGACCTCATATAACTCCTCACTGAATTTCAATATTTTGGCATGTATCCTTCAGAGTTATGTAGCACCAAATATTCATTTTGCATGGAGGTGCAACGCCCCTTTTATATATAGAAATAACTTTTAGCTTAAAAGCATCGTGTAGATCGAAGGAACCTATAGCCAAAATTTGGTGATGATTGAAGTGTGGGAAATACGTTTCCCATAGCGAACACACACACGCACAGAATTTGATTTTTATATATATAGATATACGAATTTGATATTTTGATTGATTCTAATTTGGTTTTTTTGCTAACTTAAGTTAATTCTTTTAACACCGTTTATCCTAATAACGCGTTCATATTATTTATTTGCTTTACTACTCAACGTCCATCAAAATATTGGGTAGATATATAAAAAAGTAACCGAAAAAAATTTCGAGCTGACGTCAGAAGCGTAAGAATAGCGAACCAGTTATGAATGTTAGATAATTATCCCAAAAACATTTGATATAAATGGACAAACAAATATTTTTTTCTTTTATTTGTTATATGGCATTAAAGGCATGAATGTGTACTTAAATACATTAAAAGCCTCCTTATATAGTTATAGGCTGCAAGGTTAAGCACAATAAATCTAAATTTAATTTGGGGTGCATAGAGACCTTGTTGTAGTCAAATAATTAAAAAAAATGTTTGAAGTTAAACGGTTTTATTGAAAACAATACTTACATTCAGTAATAATAATACCAAAAAATTGAAAATAATTAGGTAGGTCTTAAGTACTAGTGATCACACTCTTCATCAATCTAGGGCGTTGATCAGAAAAATAAAAAGTATTGTTTTCAGTAAAACCGTTTAACTTAAATTTTTTTTTATATTTTATTAAATATCTCAATTCTTGCGACACCACGTGATTTCTTTTTACTCAAGCGTTTTCTATTTCTGTATGTCATATATGTTTTCCAAATATGAGCCAAATCGGACCCCAGATAATATTTTTTTTAATATCTCGATCCTTGCGGCCACCTGGCTATCGCGTATTATGTTTCCAAATATGAGCTAACTCGGACCCACAAATACGATTTTTTTAATATTTCAATCCATGCACCACCTAACGCAGCTTTTTTCTTCTTATATTACATTGTCATCGGGTTCTGAACTATATTCCAAGTTTCAAGCGTGTAGCTTATTGGCAAGTTACTTAAATTTAATTACAAAATTCGTTCAAAACGGCCGGCCGTCCCGTCAGTCAAGCTAAACAAACCGTTTAATAATATTAATCCACGTAAGGTGCAACTGTTCGCATCTTATAAGCAACACAAAGTTAGCTATTCTAGTAGATTGAACTGATATAATCTAGTCAGTCGCATGACACTCGGTATAGAACCTGAAGGTTGTGGTACTGCTTTTATTGATTTCAAATCAACTTAAATTGGTTATTAGAAGCTCTCCTTTAATATATAATAGTTTAAAAAACTAAAAAACACGCTTGTATAGCTAACCGAGCTAAAAAATAGAAAATAATTTTCAAATAAAAAGAGTTTATATAACAGTAGTAGATGGTCAAACACTCATTTATAGTTAATAATCTCAAATAAAATTATAATAAAATTTAAGTTATTTACAGAATAATTTAATTCTGAGATAAAAGCTGGGGTGCATTGACTACATTTCATCTTCCCTGTCAGATAGTGCCAACAGAATGATTGTAACCTCAATATCAAGCACCCCACGCTTTTTACTGTGAATTAAATTATTCTGTTAATACTTAAATTTTATTATAATTTATTTTGAGGTGATTAACTATAAACGATTGTTGACCTTCTACTACTGTTATATAAACTCTTTTTAATTTAAAATTATTTTCTACTTTTTAGTTCGGTTTGCTATAAAGCGTAATTTTTTAGTTTTTTAAACAATTATATATTTTTAATTTTTTAGTTCAAGTAATTTTAAAAGTTTTAGTCGAGAGTGATGAAACCTCGAAACGCCAGCGGTCCATGGATGAATCCAACCCCACGGCACCCGAAAAGGCCAATACGCAGGAAGGCTGGACGCGGTCTTTCGCCGAAATTGCCAAGGGTCGGCAGATCATTGGCATTATAGACGAGAGCAGCGATGATGGCAGGATACCGAAACAACAGTGGAAGTGGATCGAGGCCGCGCTCGCCACGGTGCCGTTAAGGTTAAAAAGACACCCTGGTCCACCGCCATCTTACACCGATGCAGGGTGGTTCCAGGGCAATATCAAGCTTATTGCCTGTGACGACGCCAGGTCGGTCAACCTCTATAGGGCTGCCGTCACGCTGATAGGGTTGGTATATTGGAGGCGCGTGATATCCCCTAACGACGAAGGGCTAGAGCTTGGGTTCCAGTGACGAAAACGGACCCAGCTGACATCCTAGAGCTGCTCCAGGAGTACAACCCGCCACAGGTTTCGAAGTCAACCCGGATAAAACCGAGCTTGTTCTCGTCACGAGGAGGTATAAAGTACCAAATCTTACATCGCCAAGAATTGGGGGTACGTTCTTAGCGTTTAGCGATCAAGTCAAGTATTTGGGAGTCATTCTGGATAGGAAAGCTATTATGGAGTGGCCATATAGTGGAGCAATCCAAGAAGTCAGCAGGAGAGCTGTTCACCTGCAAGAGGGCACTTGACGCCTCCTGGGGATTCTCCCCTAAGGTGGCCTACTGTATTTACACAGCAATGTGCGCCCGATTATTTTTTATGGTCCCTTGGTCTGGTGGCCTGCACTAGCTGAAAGTACCTATCTTAAAATGCTTCAAAAGGTGCAACGGAGATCGGAGCTCTGCATTCCGGGGCTCTCGACTCCACTCCAGATTCCGTTACATACATACATGGATACATAGATACCCAGATAGATACAGGCCAAGCTAATAAAAGCGTGTTAACAGAGGCTCCAGTATGCTCTTTCGTAGATGTGCCATGCATCCACTTCTATCATTAATAAAGGAATGCGTTTTTCGCATTATGTGCGAGGTTTCAAATTTAAGGCCATTTGTGGTGGTCACAAGTTCAATTGACCTTATGTGCGTTAACCTTATGTGACCCCACCATCACATTATTGCATTGTCATCGAGCCTTGATACGTGTGCAAAACTTCAATCAAAACTTATGGCCATTCAAAGTGGTAATAAGGCCAAATGACCTTATGTCCGTTGACCTTATGTCACCACAGCATTACACTAATGCATGTTCATCGAGCCTTGATACCTTTGCAAAGTTTTAATCAAACTTATGACCATTCAAAGTGGTAATAAGGCCATTTGACCTGTGGCAGTTGACCTTATGTCACCACATCATCACTTTAATGCATTGTCGTCGGTCCTGATTCGTATGCAAAGTTTCAAATTAATCAGACTTCGGACAAACCGGTGAAAATTAAACTCAAAGATTCCGTTACATAATACAGGCCAAGCTAATAAAAGTCGTGTTAAAAAGGGATCCAGTAATTCTTGGCGGCCACCGTGGTGTGATGGTAGCGTGCTCCGCCTATCACACCGTATGCCCTGGGTTCAACTCCCGGGCAAAGCAACATCAAAATTTTAGAAATAAGATTTTTCAATTAGAAGAAAATTTTTCTAAGCGGGGTCGCCCCTCGGCAGTGTCTGGCAAGCGCTCCGATTGTATTTCTGCCATGAAAAGCTCTCAGTGAAAACTCATCTGCCTTACGATGCCCTGTTAAGGTTGTCAAACGTGTTTCTCGTTGTATTCTCTTTAAGTCTAGATGGTTACAAATTGCTAATGACGTTGTACGAATTGTTTTTGAACGCATTTGTTATTGTTACTCGACGTCTCCGCTTCTCGTGTAGCTACAGTATTGCGTATTGAGTGACTATACCTGGCCTAAAGGTTCGCATGTTTAAAAACGTAAGTCGTTTTGTTCATCATATTTAAGTAGATAACTCATACAGTTAAGTTGTTTGCATCAGAGCGAGATAATTTGAGATAGTTATTACAACTGTTAAAGGTTGTCACACGTTGTTTCTCGTTGTATATCCTTAAATTCTAGAGTGAAATTGATAAATACGTGTAGCGAAGTCGTCTTTAAACGCATTGTTTTGGTACTCGACGTACTCGTTCTCGTGTAGCCTACATATTGCTCTTTAATTTGCTTTACCGGGACTATAAGGTTAGCAT
>JARSSU010036368.1:0-37415 GCA_029619165.1 Eurosta solidaginis | reverse complement strand
GCATTCGGCAAAGTTTCTCACGAGATACTTTTACTGAAGCTGGCTGCTATGGGTTATTCACTCTACTTTTGATGTGAGTTAAGTCACTTACGTTATCGAACAGGCGAGTGTGTTGTAGTCGTTTATAATACCATATCCGTCCGTTCATTGCATCGCTCTGGAGTCCCCTACAAGTGCATTCTAGACACATTCCTCGATCTTCTACACTTTTTATAAATAAAATTAGATCATGCATTCTTGTTGCGTGAATATCTGCTGAATGCGGAGATCGAAAAGTGTAAAAATCGTTTACCGTTAAACACTAGTCCTTTCCATGTGACGTTTTCAAATCACTGTATACCCTTCGTACTTGCTAGGGGTGTATTTTGACACTAAATTTAATTTCTCTACGCATGTAAACTGATGTCATAACTCGATCATACGCATGCTTGTGTTCATACAGTCGTAACTGTTCTGCATCAACTAGCCCCTATACTATGAAGTCACTATATTGTGCCTTTGTCAGATCGCGGTGGAGTATGCGGCTGTCATTGGAGACCTACCAAATGGCCCTCTCTAATCGGCTTGAGCGTGTTCAGAAAGTTTTTTTTACTGATTTTGATTCGCTCTTCGATCTGGAAACTTTTCTGAACAATGCCTTCGTATGAATCTCAATGACCTTGTAATTGCAATAAACACGCTTGAATATACGCTCCATTCTATCTTGCTCATATGTCATTGGCATAATTTCAGGACCGTGATTGTCCATCACTTCTTAGATAAAATTCAGTTTAATGTACGCATGCCGACAACCTCCGACAGTTTGAAACCCTTAAAAATTGGATTTCCAGAACTATTTATGTGTAAATGCTCTCTGATTCTAGGCTTGTGCTGCTCTGACTCGTTTCTTAACTCCTCAGGCTGCTGCACTACATCTCCTACGCTGCCGCATTAACAGTATAAGATCTTATTTTTCTGAGGCATTAAGATAGTGTAAAAATTTGCATATATATAATCTCGCAAGAAGAATCTATAAATTCACAAACTCAACTTAAATAATATAATAAATAAAATAAGATAAATGAACGTGACGAATCCTGGCGGATCCCGAAACACATCCAAATAATGACGGAGGTCCTCAAACTTGATACGCAAAACTAGCTCGCGAATTGAGGATCCCGAAATGAGTCCCGAAAAACGTCCAGACAAATTACCCCGACGGGATCGAGGAACACACCATCCGAAACACCAAACACACCGGTCCAAAGTTACGACGTTGCATATCTACATCTTTTACTGGATCTCCGTTCTAAAGAAAGAGAGGCTGTACAGAGGAGTGCAACAAGCATAGGCATCGTGACGTGGAAGGACACACCGTACGCCGTGAGTCTACGCCACAGCTCTGAACACGTATGCTGGATCAAAGGTACACAAAAATCTAGTGAAGATCTGCCATGAGAGGAGTTGGAGAGACGCTATAAGAGGGACGAAGGAGAAAACAGACCAAAAACTACAACACCGACCTTAAATGTTTCGATATCACCCCACACACACTCGACAAGTCATACACACACCATCAAAGTACAAATTCCTACTCGCATGCGCATGACAGTAGGCGCGCACCACCGAACGAGACGATATGAGCGACGGCGAGCTACTGAATACCTCGTGCGTCGCTGGGTTTGCATTTTGTCGGGAGAGGAGTCGCTGCAGCAATATTCAGAGTGATAGAGGAGCTCGACGACGAATGTGTAACGCATTCCCCGTTGACCTAGGGCTCCTCCCAGCGCTGCCAGAAATTCTACTTGACCAAGCATCGCACATGGTACCTTGCATCCGTAAACAACAAATCAACCAATGGAGGGATTTCGAAAGGAAGTGCAGAATTTTTCCTGCCTAAGCGTCACATTCGACATTTAGAAGAGGCCATCCGACAACGCAGGCAACTAGGCCGTGAAAAAGCCAAGGATTACATCCTCGCATTGAAACGCTGATCCGCCGGCACCCGAAAATTTGTAAAGAAAACCACTCGAACGGATCTACGATGGCCTGCGCGTTGAATACCGCTTCTTCGTTAAGCGCAGCGAGTTTAAGACGATCCAAAGATTTGAAAATTTGCGGTCGAAACTAAAAAGCTATACATATATCTCTATCCATGGTTTACAAAACTATTCCACAAGTGACTCATCGAATGAAGTGATGATAGCGAATAATAACATAATTATAAAAGATAACCTACCCTATAACTTTTTGTTGGATCAGGTTTTATTTAATTTAAATCTATTGTCTTTTCTACTTTTTATGATACTTTACTTTTATGTTTTTGTAATAAGTAATTTTCAAATAATTAATTTAATTATTTACATTGTTATTATTATTATTGTAATTCACTTTTACATTCCTGACTGGTACTATAAGATAATTTTGTAAAAATTTAAGTGCCAGGATAAATACTCAAATAAATACAAAATATGTATATACATATGTGCAGTTACTCACATAAATAAGTAGACACCCCTTTTTGGACAATTCTTACAATTTTCGCTATCGCAAATTTATTTTAATTAATTGCTGTTCATGTCCTAGGACGTCCCGTAGTCTGCGACTTAGCAACCCCCCGACGGGTTTTATTGCGCCATGTTGCCAGGCCGCATACCCAAATACACCGGGTACCCCAATGCCTACCCAAGGACGTCTAGTCCCAGGGCCACAACAGCAATCGCGTTCTGGCCTTCCTAAACCCAGGCATAGTCATCCGTTACTTACTACCGGAGTGACGACGTCTCCCATATGCACTTCAGAATTCTGCAGTTAACTGAAATGGATTAACTGGGAAGATCACGGAGATAGTCGACTTCATGAAGCGGCACAACATCCGCATTGCTGCGATTCAAGAGACTAAACTCACAGCAAGTTCTGCATTGCAGACCTGTTCTGGGTATAATGTCCACAGAAAAGATCGCGAGAGCGAGAGGCGGCTTCGCGTTTATCATACACCACACTGTGCAATATCATATATTTGATCCCGAAATCGACCGCAGGGACAGTGTCTTAGAACGTCAAGGATTATCTGTTCGGTCGGGCGATGCAAATCTAGAAATCATCAACATCTACATCCCTCCTGTAACCTGTTGCCCCAGTGGATACCACCCTGATATCAGCGGCGTACTCACTGGAAACAATCGCATTATCTTATGCAATTTCAATGCCCATTACGATCTAAGGCATTCAAACTTGCGGTGGACAGTAGGGGTGAGATGTTAGCGGATCAAATAGAAGAAACGACGTTCTGCACTATAACGGAGACGCCCCCACACGTATGGTAGGAAGCTGTCACAGTTCGCCGGATATTTCAATCGTGAGCGCAGAACTCGTAAACTGCGTCAACTTGCAGCCGATGGTAACATTGGCATCCGACCACCTGCCTATACTTATTTCGCTCGAGCGTCCCGCCGACTTCATCGTCGCAGAAAAGCGCACTTATATTAACTTTAAAAAAGGAAAGTGGGACGAGTACAAATCCTTTACAGACAACCGCTTTGCTGCCCTCCCTATCCCGACTGATGCCCGCCAATGGAGCGTGCTTTCAGCAAGGTCATTGAATCCGCCTCGGCTCGTTTCATTCCCGCCGGTGGAATTCCCGAAATTCGGCCCCACTTCCTGGCAGAGGCCGCAAGTTAGCGAGAGAACGTGACCTTATAAGACAGCTCGATACCGCCGACTCCCAAATAAGGGATATAAACCAACGCATCAGATTGCTTGTTGACGAACACAAGCGGGCGAAATGGGAGTAGCACCTAAGCGGTTGTAACATCTCTGCAGGTGTAGGTAAACTCTGGTCCACTGTTAAGTCCCTATCGAATCCGTCTAGGCACAATGACAAAGTTTCCATCGCCTTTGGCGACAAAGTGCTCTCGGATGCGAAAAAATGCGCGAGCGCTTTCTGCCGACAATATATAATGCATTCTACGGTCGACAAAAATAGACGGAGGGCCAACAGACACGCACGTAAACATAATTCCAGCGCGTCACCAATTACCATCACCGCCAAAGACGTTGAGGATGCCATCGGTCATGCTAAACCATTCAAAGCAGTGGGCCCAGACGGCATAGCCATGCCGATGCTTAAAATCCTAGGGAAAGAGCGTTTCAAAGATTTAGCACATGTCTTCACCCTGTCTTTTTCCACCTTTGTCATGCCAGAAAAATGGAAAATTACCAAGGTGGTCCCGCTACTAAAGCCTGGGAAACCAGCTAACATAGGAGAGTCATATCGCCCGAGGGTGCCCGAGGGTGCCAGAGGGTGGTGCCCTATCCCCACTTTTGTTTAGTTTTTACATATCAAAACTACCTTCGCCACCGGAAGGAGTTACTATCGTTTCCTACGCCGATGACTGCACAATATGGCCACAGGCCTGGGCCCACAGATCGATGATCTTTGCAACAGAATAAAGGGCTACCTCCCTGATCTCTCCAGCTTTTTAGCTTCGCGAAACCTGGCATTATCACCGACTAAATCATCCGCGACCTTATTTACAACTCGGACGTCCCAAATGTCGACTATTCTGAACATCCACGGCGCTACGCTACCGACTGTCCTACACCCCAAAATCTTGGGTGTGACGTTTGATCAAGATCTACGTTTTGGTGAGCACGCAGCCGAAATTGTTCCGAAAATTCAGAGCCGTAATAAATCCTCAAATCCCTTGCTGGCAGTACATGGGAAAAGACAAAGAAACGCTCATTACCACATACAAAGCAATTGGCCAGCCGTTTGCGTGCTACGCGTCCCCGATATGGTCGCCAAGCCTAAATACTACCCACTGGAAGAAGTTACAGGCCTGCCAAAATACTGCGCTCAGAACCGCCACGGGCTGTCTTCTTATGTCCCCAGAACACCATCTACATAATGAGGCGAGAACACTCCCCATCAGGGAGAGAAATGAGATGCTAACCAAACAGTTCCTGTTGAATACCCAGAAACCTGGGCATCAAAACAGACATCTGTTTGATGAGCCAACACCGCCTAGGGACTTAAGGAGTCATCTCCGTAAACATTTGAGGAAATGCGGCACCTGAGAACTCAGCCGTATGAAGCAAAAAAACACAAGCAGGTCCTTGGCCGGTAAATCCAGTACACAGTACCCAAAACTTGCGGAAGAGGGACGTATACTCTCCAGGGAAAGGCGAGTCACTCTGGCTCAACTTCGGTCTGGATACTGTAACAGGTTAAACAACAACAACGCAACACCCATTTTAACCTGGAGTTTTCCTCCTGAAAGAAAGCTCTTAAAGAAGTTAAGTAGCTTGCCACTTACTCCATTACACTCCAGTTTTTTCAAAGGTATAAAGTGACTCACTTTATCAAATGCTTTGGAGAAGTCTGTGTACACAACATCCAATTCCGTTCGATTTTCAAAAGCATTAATTATCTGGTTTGTCAGTATGGTATTATTCGTACAGGTTGATCTACCTGGGAAAAATTTATAATTTTAATTTAGCCAAGGTGCATTGTTTAACAATTGGTATGTAGTTGAGGACATCATTATGATCACCAGATTTATAGACTGGAATAACAGGGCATATCTTCCATTGATTCAAAAAAATTCCATTATTAAGGCACAGTTCAAAGAGAAGAGCAGTATAGAGAGCAATTGCACTGCAACAATTTTTGAAAAATAATGGTGAGAAACCTTCGCAATCCGACTTTCGGCTAGAATTCAGCGACGAAATTGCCGAAATGACATCTTCTTCAGAAACGGTGAAAGTAGTTATTATAGGCAATGAAGTAGCTGAAAACGACGGAGATAAATGTATTATTTGGATTTCATACACAGTTTGGAAAAACTTGGCAAATAATTCGCAGGAGTCAACTGTGTTGTCAGAAGAATCGCCATTATAATGCAAGCTGGTGGGGAAACCATTTGTTTTACGTTTTGAGTCAATAAAACGCCAGAAACCTGATGGGTTAAATTTAAGGTTATCTTCAATTTTGTACATGTAATTCCGAAACAAAAAGCCATGGAGATAATCAATATCCTTTCTTAAGCGAAGGAAATTAAGTCGGCCAATTTCCAGATTACTTTTTTTAAACTTTTTTAATGCTTTGTTTTTCAAACTCTTTAAACTGCAAAGCCTAGAACAAAACCAAGGTGGTTTATTTCGGATAATTAGTCTTTTGACTGGGACATAGCGAGATATGGAAAGCTTAAAATTTTCCCGAAAAGTATTATATGCAACGGTCGGGCCGGTTAAGCCATTAAGAAACGCCCAGTCCATTGAATTTAAAAAAATTTTTAACGCTACATAATCCGCCTTCGAATAATCGCGTTCCTCCAAAACATTGGATTTTATAGTTTCGAAATTGTAAAATTGGATCACAACTAAAATCGCTTTGTGATGCAAGCTATTAATTAAAATTGGATGCAGGTACTCCTTACAGGACAATTGCAAGTTACTGGAAGAAAAAATTAAATCAAGTAATCTACCGTTATCATTGAAAATTGAATTTTGCTGATTAAAACCATAGGAGAATATAGTACCTATAAAATTATTATCAATATCAGAGCGAAAATTATGAGGCAGCAAAGTATTACTCTAGAATGACCAAGGTAGATGAGTTAGATTCATCGCCAAGAAAAGTTATCTCATCAGAGTCATTAGCAAGATCAGCAATATGCTACTACACGGTGGAATATATGAGAGTAATAGTATCAGTGATTTCTTGCATGAAACCTTAATTCTAACACAAATTTGATCAGTTAAATCATTAGCTAGATTTAGAGGAATTTTGTTACTACATATCTCCGCTTTTACCGCAATCATTACACCGCCTCCCTTTTCATGACCTGTGGCAATAGAACTACGATCTTTACGGTACACATTGTAGTTATTGTCAAAAAATTCACTTGTGGAGATGTTACTGTTACCAAGTTTCAGCGATGGCTAAACAATCGTACTCACGTAAGGATATGCGTGGATAAAATTGTGATAACATTGTGGTAGTTATAAACGGCATAAGGAAGCTTAAGTCGTCAGCAAAAACTGACTCTGATGGCCTCTCGGTCAATTTGCTAAAAAGTTGTCTGTGTTTGGCAATGCCACTCAAAATCATTTTCAACAATTCTCTGGCCACTGGTCTTTTTGTGGATGAATGGAAATTGGCAACGATTTCACCTATATTTAAGAGCGGAAATAAAAACGATGTTCGCATTATAGACCGATTTCGAAGCTATCTTCGGTGTCCAAACTTTTTGAAATTATTGTCAATGACAAATTGTATTTTGCGGTTAAAAGTTTAATCACTCTCAACCAACACGGTTTTGTACCAAATCGCTCAACTGTAAGCAACTTAACAGTGTGTAGTGAATACTGCATTTCTGCTTTTCAGAATAGATTTCAAGTTGATACAATTTATACTGACTTCTCGAAGGCATTCGGCAAAGTTTCTCACAGAATACTTTTACTGAAGCTGGCTGCAATGGGTTTTCACTCTACTTTTTTGATGTGGATTAAGTCTTACTTATCCAACAGGCGATGTGTTGTAGTCGTTTATAATACCATATCCCGTCCGTTCATTGCATCCTCTGGAGTTCCACAAGGTTGCATTCTAGGACCTCTCTTCTTTACACTTTTTATAAATAAAATTAGATCATGCTTCTTGTTTGCGGAATATCTGCTGAATGCGGATGATCTAAAAGTGTTAAAATCGTTTACCGTTAAACATTAAAAAATTCTTTCATGTGACTTTTTCAAAATCACTTTATACCCTTCGTACTTGCTAGGGGTGTATTTTGACACTAAATTTAATTTCTCTACGCATGTAAACTATGTCATAACTCGATCATACGCAATGCTTGTGTTCATACGTCGTAACTGTTCTGCATTCACTAGCCCCTATACTATGAAGTCACTATATTGTGCCTTTGTCAGATCGCGGTTGGAGTATGCGGCTGTCATTTGGAGACCCTACCAAATTGGCCTCTCTAATCGGCTTGAGCGTGTTCAGAAAGTTTTTTACGATTCGCTCTTCGATCTGGAAACTTTTCTGAACCAATGCCTTCGTATGAATCTCGATGCCTTTTAATTGCAATAAACACGCTTGAAAATATACGCTCCATTCTATCTTGCTCATATGTCATTGGCATAATTTCAGGGACCGTTGATTGTCCATCACTTCTTGATAAAATTCAGTTTAATGTACCATGCAGAAACCTCCGACAGTTTGAACCCTTAAAAATTGGATTTTCCAGAACTATTTATGGTGTAAATGCTCCTATTTCTAGGGCTTGTGCTGATCTGAATACGTTTCTTAACTCCTCAGGTGCTGACTACATTTTCCTAACGCTGCCTCAATTAACAGTATAAGATCTTATTTTTCTTAGGATTAAGTTAGTGTAAAAATTTGCATAATATAATCTGCAAGAATCTATAAATTCAAAAACTCAACTTAAATAAATAAATAAATAAAATAAATAAATGAACGTGACGGGATCCTGGACGGATCCCGAAACCCATCCAAAATTAATGCCGGAAGGGTCCTCAAATGATACCGAAATAGTCCCGAATTGATCCCGAAATAGGCCCGAAAAAGTCCAGAAATTACCCCGACGGGGATCGAGGAACACACCATCCACAGTTACGACGTTGCATATCTACTCTTTTAACTTGATCTACGTTCTAAAGAAAGAGAGGCTGACAGAGGAGTGCAAAAAGCATAGGATCGACGTGGAAGGACACACCGTCGCCGATCTACGCCACGCTCTGAACACGTATGTGCGATCAAAGCGTACACAAAAATCTAGTGAAGATCTGCTGAAGGAGTTGGAGAGGGAAGTATAAAGGGACGAAGGGAAAACAGCCAAACTACCAACACCGACATTAAATGTTTTCGATATCACCCCAACACCACCGACCAAGTCAATCCCCACCATCAAAGTACAAATTCCCTACTCGCATGCGCATGACAGAGGACGCGCACCACCGAAACGAGACGATATGAGCGACGGCGAGCTACTGAATACCTCGCGTCGCTGGGGTTAGCATTTTTCGGGAGAGGAGTCGCTGCATGAATTATTTCAGAGGATAGAGGAGCTCGACGAATGTTACCGCATTCCCGTTGATCGGCTCCTCCCATCGCTGCCGGAAATTCTACTTGACAAAGCACTCCAATGGTACCGCATCCGTAAACAACAAATCAACCAATGGAGGGATTTTCGAAAGGAAGTGCAGAATTTTTCCTGCCTAAGCGTCACATTCGACATTTAGAAGAGGCCATCCGACAACGCAGGCAACTAGGCCGTGAAAAAGCCAAGGATTACATCCTCGCATTGGAAACGCTGATCCGCCGGCACCCGAAAATTTGTAAAGAAAACCACCTCGAACGGATCTACGATGGCCTGCGCGTTGAATACCGCCTCTTCGTTAAGCGCAGCGAGTTTAAGACGATCCAAAGATTTGAAAAATTTGCGGTCGAAACTAAAAAGCTATACATATATCTCTATCCATGGTTTACAAAACTATTCCACAAGTGACTCATCGAATGAAAGTGATGATAGCGAATAATAACATAATTATAAAAGATAACCTACCCTATAACTTTTTGTTGGATCAGGTTTTATTTAATTTAAATCTATTGTCTTTTCTACTTTTTATGATACTTTACTTTTATGTTTTTGTAATAAGTAATTTTCAAATAATTAATTTAATTATTTACATTGTTATTATTATTATTGTAATTCACTTTTACATTCTTGACTGGTACTATAAGATAATTTTGTAAAAATTTAAGTGCCAGGATAAATACTCAAATAAATACAAAATATGTATGTACATATGTGCAGTTACTCACATAAATAAGTAGACACCCCTTTTTGGACAATTCTTACAATTTTCGCTTTCGCAAATTTATTTTAACTAATTTCCCATAAGAAAATGTTTGAAAAATTCGACGAATTTTCATATTTTAACTAATTTCCCATAAGAAAATTTGTCACGATCTATAACAAAAACTAAATTATATTTAAAAAATTGATGTTGTTTTTATTTTAATTTTATTTATTTAAAAAATGTTTGAAAAATTCGACGAATTTTCATACAAAATCTTAATTTTTTTTCCGAATTTTTTAGAGTATTGAGATTTGTAGTCCATTCAATTTAAGTACAATAAAGTAATATTCTTAAGTCCTTTAAATTTTTTGGATCTAGGCCACTTATTCACATGACATGATTCAACTGTATATGAAATAAGCAAATGTATGCATATGAAGTAAAATTTTGGAAAACAATAAAAAAAGAACATATGGCTGAAAAAATGACGTAATTGTAATAAATGACTGCATATGAAATGGAAAATCTCATAAAATAATTTTGTCCAGCTAGCTTGTTCTACACGAAACACTGTGCGTTCCTGTGGGACCACCGCACATGGGAATAGCGGATTCCATAATTCGCATTTGCAATAAATATAATCAGAAAAACAGTACACAAAAGCATCTTCAGCAGATATAAACTTCGGCGAAATAAAGCAACGTCAGAGCGGGTGCACACGGAGGGAGCAGTATTAGTGGGACACATTTTTTTCGGACCATAGCTGATGGTCATAATGAAATCACAACCCGAGGAGATGGGAACAACGCCAAAATGTCAAAGAAAGCAAACAGAAAAAGAATATTGACCGCATGTTATGTATTAAATTAAATTAGTTAAATACTCTGTTAGTTTTAAGAAAAATGAAATAGAAAAAATGAATTAAAAATGATATGTAAATATTTTTTTTTAAATAAACTTTGTTAGATATAAGTGGAATGGGTCTGTACATTTTTGAGAGAAAAAAAAATTTAATAAAGTGTGCCGCCTACAAGCACACCATCATAATACCCAGGCCATACCTGGAGATCCGTCCTTCCCTACAGCAGCTTTCCATCAACCGAAGTGGGAGGGGGACTTTAACGTAGCGTTACAATAATATAACCCCCACTATACCCCTTTTCTTACTTGCGCCTGAAACTGTACCTATATAGTATAGTCATCAACCAACAGCTGATAGCAAGCAGTTCCAGCAATAAGGCGATCACCATACGACGAGCGGCAGTAAATGGCAATATATACAGAAATGCCAAAGCAGCGGTGCATTTCTTAAGTGCTTTACAACGCAAGCCGTATAAAAGAAGTGAATTCGTCATCAGCAATTCAGTCCTCGCAGGTGAGCCAGCGGGAGTGGTTGTCCTTTTAAAGACATAACTACCACTCCCGCTACTAGCTGAGCGCAAGTGGGCGGTATTATGGCGCGGGTCATCCTTCACCTGGCCTGGACAACAGGAGTGTTGTTTTCGGTCCATTTCCCTCCGTCACCCACCCAGGTGTCGAGTGGCATGACGCCGAACGACCAAGCGACCCCTCCCCCTCAGCTCTGGGGTAGTAAGCTGACTGGAAAAGATGCCTAAGGCATATCTGACCACTCCCACTAGCGAGTTGGGGAGAAGGGGTGCGGCCGTGGTGCGGGTCACCCCTTACTATGCCTGAACGACAGGAGTGGTGTCTTCGGGCTATCTCCCTCCGTCGCCCTGGTCCGGTGACCCGAACGACCCCCTCTCCAGGGCTCCGGCTTCGGCCGTGAACCGATGCGTGTGTACAAGGGGCTACCTCTGTGCCTTTAAGGTGCACTTCCCCTCCGCCCACGAATCGATCCACGGTGTCTCGGCTGGTACAGTCCCGCCCCTTGCGCGCGTTCTATCTAGCGTGCAAGTAGGGAGGCGGGGGTGTCCAGCGGTGGAGCCAGCACTAACCGAGTCCTTGCAGTCTCTCGTAGGTCACCGATCCGTCCGTTACCACCGACCACCGATCCCGTCGACGACCGATCCGTCCGATACCACCGGCCACCGATCCCGCCGACGACCGGTCCGACCGATATCACCGACGACTACCCCTACCGGAACAACCCGCCGCTGTACAGGTAAAACCCGTTACCAGCATACCTCCCGTCGCACCTTCGCCCTGGTTCGCGCTCCGTAGCCCACCGCTACTGCTGTCGCATCGTCGCCCATCTGGTACCGTCGCTGCTACGACGCCTGTTGGCCGTCCGCTTTCCTGCCGCCGTTCAGCCGCCGTGCTGATCATGCAGCTGCTACGACATCCGTTACCCTACCACCGTTCAACCGTCCTGCCGATTCCCCCTGCTACAACGGCCGTTAGTCGCCGCTCTCGTTCATCCCTCACCATTTTGGAACGGAAAACTGCTACCCTCCTAACACCTCCATACGTGTGTGCGTGTGTTCGTAATACATAAATATTGTGTTTTTATTCAGTAGGGGTTTGTGGGACCTTTACTCGACCCTGGATTGACTGAGCTTTGCCCCAGCCTTAGACAAAACCCACCTCGTACTGTAAAAATCCAATGTTTCTAAGCTTTTAGGCACGCCTAAAAATTTAACAACATTAGCATTAAACAGCATATAGAATTATATATACCTAAATGGTGAATAAAAAGGAATAACAACAAAGGCAATACTTAGAGACCAATTGCAAAGCGAGCATCGGGGCATTCATATGGCTGAGTGGTTAAAGGCATCTACCTACCTTTACACTGGTATGAATGTTGGAGATTCGAGTTCAATACTCAGCTCCCGAGAAGCCAGCTGATGAAGAATTGAAATTCAGAAACATGTCCTAGTAACCGTCGCCGTTTGTAAACTGCAATTTTTCCTAATATCAATAACAAAACAACTGTATAAAGCAATATGAGCAAGTCTCGCTAATTAAATACAGATAATAACAAGTAAGGAAGGCTAAGTTCGGGTGTAACCGAACATTATATACTCAGCGTGAGCTTCAATCGCACATTTCATTTCATATAAATAACTTTTCTAACTTAACACGTGGCACCGCCCGTTTAAAAAAAAGGCCCCCTATTTCCTCTTACAATAAAACTTGATAAGTGAAATATCATTGATTCAAAACTATTTTTTGCTAAGTTATAGCTTATTGTTCTAGTCTACGGCCCTTTTAAACTTGTTTTATATAAAATTGGGCGTGGTCTTTAACCGATCTCGTCCATTTTTACTAGAAATATTTTCTGCTATAAGGAAAATATGTGTACACAAATTCGTTACAATATAATAATTTTTCTTCGAGTTATGGGTCCCGAAATATAGAATATTGCTTAGTCATAAAAGGAGCGGTGCCACACCCATTCTCAAAAATTTTAGTGTTTTCCAATTTAATGTTATAATTCAATTTAGAAAGTAAAATTCTATTGATATAAAGCTCTTTTCGTTAAGATATAGCTTATTATTTTTAAAAATCTTTTATATAAAAGTGGCGTGGTCTTTAACCAATCTCGCCCATTTTTTCTAGAAATATTTGCTGCTATAGGGAAAATTTTTAAAAATTTGAAGTTTTTCCTATTTACTGTTATAAATCCACTTGTGAAATCAAATACCATTGATATAAAGCTTTTTTTTGCAAAGATGCGGCATATTTTATTCGTCCACAACCCTTTAAAAAATCTTTTATATAAAAGTGGGCGTGGTCTTTAACCGATTTCGTATATTTTTCTTCCAAGCATTCCTTATAGTAAAGGCAACCTCTCTGCCGAATTTTGTTACGATAGGTTTAACGATTTTTGATTTATGATTAATAATATTTGTAAAATTGATTTTATCACAAGTGGGCGGTGTTACGCCCATTTAAACAAATTTTTTTCAAATTTTTATCAAGAGTCTCAATATCAGTCCACATGTCAAATTTCAACATTCTATGTGTATTATTTACTTAATAATTCGGTTTTTTGTGTTTTCCAAAATTTTATATATATAAAAAGTGGGCGTGGTTATCATCCGATTTCGCTCATTTTCAATACCAATCTATTCTCGGTCCAGATAAGCGCGTGTACCGAATTTGGCGAAGATATCTCAATATTTACTCAAGTTATCGTGTTAACGGACGGACGGACGGACGTGGCTCAATCAAATTTTTTTTTCGATACTGATGATTTTGATATATGGAAGTCTATATCCATCTCGATTCCTTTACACCTGTACAACCAACGGTTATCCAATCAAAGTTAATATACTCTGTGTGCAAAGCACGCTGAGTATAAAAAAAATTATTAAAATAGTTCGGATCACATCATTTAAGGACTCTTTAGAGATCATATCTGGATGGTTTCTGGGATCCGTCCGGGATTATTTCGGGATAATTTGGGGATCTTTCCGGGATAATTTCTGGATGGTTTTCAGAGTCCTTCCGGTATCCCGAAGGGATCATTTCGTGAATTTTTCTGGACTATTTCAAGTTAATCTGTGGACACTTCTAAGGTAATTTCAGGATCCGTCCGGGATCCCGTCAGGGTCATTTCGGAACATTTTTGGGACTATTCCAGTTTTATTTGGGGATCCTTCCTGGATGGCTTTCGGGATCCCGGCAGGGTTATTTTGGCAATTTTTCGGGACTTTTTCGGGATCATTTGGGGTTCTTCCGGCATCGTTTCTGGATGGTTTTCATCACGAGAATTTTTTGAGGCTATTTCGGGATCATTTGAGGACACTTCCGGCATCATTTCTGTATTGGTTTTAGAAATCAGTACGAGATCCCGTCAGGGTCATTTCGGTACTTTTGCGGAACCCTTACGGGAACATTACAGTAAGGTTTTCGGGACCCCGTCAGGGAAATTTCGGGACTTTTTTGGTATAATTTTGAGACCCTTCCGGGGTCATTTAAGGACTCTGCGAAACCGGTAGTTCAGCACACATGCCTTTTTAAATTATGAGCTTTTATGGCCACAGATTTCTTGTTAATTATCCGTAATTAAAATTCGGTATGTTCTATCCTTAATATCTAACACAGTTTTTTCGTTCTGTTTTTTTTTGATTTGTTTTAATCAACCCTGTAACGAACTGTTATAACTATGTTGAAGCCAAACGCCTTTAATAGTTGGGAGCCACTGGTGTTTCTTCCTTTACAGCTCTTAGCCACAAAGTTGCGCGGCTGTTGGAAATCCACCGGTGGTTCTCTTTCGAAGCTAGGGTTCGTTAACGCTGCGCTCAACTGCAAAGCATTCGAAATTTTTAACCCGCTTTGTATATGAGGTTTCTTCTTCATAAATAAACTTACACATTTATTTATCATATTTTATTAATTCTTGTTGTTTCATTTCCTTATTTCCTTCCTTCCATTTTTTTCGAGTTGCCGTGAGTTCGGACCGGCATTCAATTTTGTTTGTGCATACAAACATTTGGTCCTCGAGCCGACGAGCCCACCGCAACATAGCAATTTATACCTACCAACATTTGTACAAACAGCAGTACAACAACATTCAAAGGGAGGAGAGGGATACAAAGAGTTTGGAAAAAAAGCAGAACATCACAAAAAGGAGAAAAAACAGGTGGGTGTAAAAAAGAAAATAAATTGTTGAGTAAAAATAAGAAATAAAATTTAAAAGTGAAAAATTATAGCAAAATACATTGTGCGTGTTGAATTTTTTATATTAAATAGTGCTCAAAAGATACTAACAAAAGCGAAAGAAAAGAAAAATCAACTGAATAAAATTCGTTCAAACAAAAGTTTTTAAAAAAATTGTCTAAAATAATACAAAAATATATTAAATACGTCGATTTGTAGCACATTGGTTTAGTGATTTTTCTTTTCTTTCGCCGAAGTTCGCGAGTGTGCACAACAAAAAATATTGTAGATCATTTACATTTGCATATACGGATATATATGGTCATAAAAGTGTGTGGTTGCAAAGAAGTTAAAGCAAAACGAACATTTAACTTTTTTTCAGAAGTTTATAATTTCTATTGCGGGGAAATTTAATCGAATCTTCTAAAGTTTTTTATTGTGAGAAAGTTTTTTTTATTTTATTTATTCGCGTTTGTTGCAACCATTTATCTATCTATCACCCCATTTATCTTGGCGGTGGAAATTTGAAAATACAGAGATATTTGCTATTTCCACGGAGAGAATTCAGTGGTATAGTTCGCGCTTTTCCCGTCGGGTTTTCGAAAATTTATCTCAGTCGTTTACGTACTTTTGTATAACATCAATTTGATCGTGTTCTTTTTCACCCTCATACGTACATACATATTTAATTTATATACCGAACTTAAATTCCAAACTCTCGAACGGAGAGAATATCATTTAATATTTTCCCCCCTTAGGGCCGTTTTCTCATCAAACCTTTAATTTTAGTGCTCACTTTATCCTGCCTGTAAGTGAATTTTCGGTTGCTAATGCTCTTTTTAAATTGACGGGCGGAAAAATTTACCGGCAGCTCATCTGCCCTTTAAAATGTATTTTTAGGTTTAAATTAAAGCATATAATGTCAAGCTTAAAAGTATGCAGTAGTACACTTTTAGTGTGAACGCATTACAGTTTTCATGAAAAGTAGTACACTTTTTATGTGAAGGTATTACAGTTTTCATGTGACGTTACCGTAACTTCATCAGATGCAAGGTTTAAGGGCCAATTAATGGTGACTTATAACCATAAAACCATAACCAGATAAAACAGCTGATCGAACCTGCCTTATGGGAATCAATGTAAACGATTAATGGTGCCATACCATAACGCTAACGCCATAATCACACCATAGCCAAACAATTGGTTTTTGGTTTCTCGCCATATCCATAACCTAAAAATATTTGAGTTGGTGAATTTAATAACTTTTTGTAGATTTTATTCATTGTTTTGGATACGTTATGACTAAGAGACTTATTTTTTGTGGAATATGTTTGTAATTTTTTGCGTTTTCTTCATTTTTATGAAACTTTTTTGATTTTTAGGTTAAGGCACCATTAATCGATCACATTGAAGATGGTTGTGGATATGGGTATGGTTACGACTATGGTGTTAGGGTTAAGGAAGTTTAATTGGCCCTTTAATTTCCATCGTGATGAGAAAATGAAAATCGTTAAAGTTGACTCTAAAGTGAGGAATATATCTGCCGGTTATTAACATAGGTAAAAACAAATTAGCTCGTTTGCGATTTGACCGACATACGATCTCATCAAATTCGCGTTCTTCCTTCCCCTTTTCGCGGTTTCATAAAGAAATCAAAACATTGGTAAATTCCGTAATAGCATAAAAATTTTCGTTTAGCTATCCTTTTGATACCTTTCATGAAAATGAAATGGTATATTAACTTTGGCACGAATCTCAAAATTGTAAGTCCTTAAAGGAAAATAGATAGACCCACCATTAAGTATACCGAAATAATCAGGATGAAGAGCTGAGTTGACTTAGCCATGTCCGTTTGTCCGTCTGTCTGTTTGTATGCAAACTAGTCCCTCAATTTTTGAGATATCTTGATAAAATTTGGTGAGCATCTGTATTTAGGTGTCCGAGTAGATATTTGTCGGAACCGGCCGGATCGGACCACTATAGCATATATCCTCCATACAACCGATTTTTTAGAAAAAGAGGATTTTTGTCATATCTTCCTCAATTTATCAGATTGAGGCTTCAAACTTCACCATATGCTTTCGTATATTGCACTTATTGTTGTCTGAAAAAATGGATGAGATCGGTCGTATATACATATACATATACACAACCTATTGTACAGATAAGAAACTTTTCGTAATTACTGCCCATTTTAAGAGCTAGAGGCTTCAAATTTCAACGAATGCTTACGTATATAGAACATATTGCTGTCTGAAAAAATCATAGAGATCGGTGGTACAAATAGTATATATATAGTGGTATGTATAGCATATATATAGTATATAAATATATTCGCAATTCCAGCCCCATTTTAACAGCTAGAAGCTTCAAATTTCACTAAATGCAGATGAGTTCGGTCGTATATATAGTATATATCCCCCACAACCAATTGTTCAGACAAGAAACTTTTCGTAATTACTGCCCCATTTTAAGAGCTACAGGCTTCAAATTTCAACGAATGCTTACGTAAATAGCATATATGCTGTCTGAAATCATAAGATCGGTGGCACATATAATACATATATATATGGTGGTATATATAGTATATATATATATTATGTATATATATTCGCATTTTCAGCCCCATTTTAACAGCTATAAGCTTCATATTTCACCAAATGCTTACGTATATAACAGACTAAAAATTAATATTGAAATAACTAAATATATGGAAATAACAAGGAAGAATATTGCTCATTTTGAAACTATTAAAATAAATAATACTAAAATTGAAAAGGTGCATACGATTAAATATCTCGGCATTCAAAGAAATTGTAAACTAAAATTTGACGGCCGTGTTGATTATATAACAGGTAAAAAAGCTAAACAAATTTATTTCATTCAAAGAACCTGTAGAAACTTTAATAGTTATTACAAAGCAAAAGTATATACATCCATAATCGAGCCATACTTCATATATTGTTCTAATATTTTCTATATCTTGAAAGATTCACATATCGATAAACTACAAGAAATGCAGAATAACGCTATGCGCTTTATATTAGGTAAACGTTTTGGTACCCCCATTAAAGATATGCTACAAAGGTTGAATTGGATGAGCGTAAAACAGCAAATATTTTTGCACAGTATGAAGTTTATATACAACATAAAACCGGAAATTTGCTGATTATCTAAAAACAAATATTAAATTTAACTACGAGGTTTATGACAGAAATTCGAGGCAGTGAAATGATTTTAAATTATCTAATTACAAAACGGAGGCTTTTTACAAAGGGTTAAAATGTTTCAACGAATTACCTGCAAATATTAAGAATTATGATAATAACTTATTTAAGAAAAGATTATATGCTCACGCGAAGTAATTGAATATAAAATAATTATGTATTAGGATTCGAATGGATTTGTGTTACATGTTTCAAATACAAATTCAAATTCATGTTTCAAATTCAAATACAAATTCAAGTTCTATCTCATATATAGTACATATTGTTAATTAATGCAATAATATTTTTAAGTGTTGATCTAGGCTCTAAGAGTCGTAATAAATAAAATAAATAAATAAATATTGTTGTCTGAAAGAACATAGAGATCGGTGGTATATATAGGATATATCTCATACAAACCGATTGTTCAGATAAGAAACTTTTCGCAATTTCTGCCCTATTTTAACAGCTAGAAACTTCAAATTTCACCAAATGCTTATGAATGTAGCATATATTGTCATTTGAAAAAACCATAGAGATCGGTGGTATATATAGTATTTATCTCATTCAACCGATTTTCAGATAAGAAACTTTTCGCACTTTCTGCCCCATTTTAACAGCTAGAAGCTTCAAAATTCACCAAATGCATACGTATATAGCATATATAGTTGTCTGAAAAAATCATAGAGATCGGTGTTTAATATATTAAATACCCCATACAAATTGTAATTTTTGCCCCTTTTTTACAGCTAGAAGCTTCAAATTTCATCAAATATTTACGTTTACGTCATATATTGTTGAAACACGTGTTTCGTAGTACATAGTTTTTACATGCAGCCCACAAAACAACGTGAAACTTTGCATCCTCACGCAAAGTACCTACCTATTTTTATACATTTCATGTAAATGAAATAGTATATTAACTTTGGCACGAATCTCAAAATTGTAAGTCCTTAAAGGAAAATAGATAGACCCACCATTAAGTATACCGAAATAATCAGGATGAAGAGCTGAGTTGATTTAGCCATGTCCGTCTCTCCTTCTGTCCGTCTGTGTGTTTGTATGCAAACTAGTCCCTAAATTTTTGAGATATGTTGATAAAAATTGGTGAGCTGATGTATTTAGGTGTCCGATTAGACATTTTTCGGAACCGGCCGGATCGGGCCACTATATGGAGGATACAACCGATTTTTCAGAAAAAGAGGATTTTTTCATATCTTCCCCAATTTATCAGATTGAAGCTTCAAGCTTCACCATATGCTTTCGTATATTGCTTATATTGTTGTCTGAAAAAATGGATGAGATCGGTCGTATATATAGTGCATATCCCCCACAACCGGTTGTTCAGATAAGAAACTTTTCGTAATTACTGCCCCATTTTAAGAGCTAGAAGGTTCAAATTTCACCAAATGTTTACGTATGTAGCATATGTATATTTTTGTCTGAAAAAATCATACAGCTCGGTGGTCAAAACTAAAGTTTTAGATAACTTTACAGAATGCCTTACTTTTCTTTCAATTTCAATGTATCAATTTAAGTGTAAATTGTATATATGTAAACATGTATAAAATATTGTGATTTGAAAGAAAATGAATATAATCTAATCTAATCTAATATATAGTATACATATATCTCATACAACCGATTGTTCAGAAGCTAGTTAGAAGCTTCAAATTTCACCAAATGCTTACGTGTATAGCATATATATTGTTGTCTGAAAAAATCAATGAGATAGGTGGTATATATAATATATATCTCATACAACCGATTGTTCAGATAAGAAACTTTGCGCAACTTCTGCCCCATTTTAACAGCTAGAAGCTTCAAATTTCACCAAATGCATACGTATATAACATATATTGTTGTCTGAAAAAATCTTAGAGATCGGTGGTATATATGTTATATACCCCATATAAACTGTCGTTTTTGCCCCTTTTTTACAGCTAGAAGCTTCAAATTCCATCAAATTTCATCAAATACGTACGTTTACGTCATATATTGTTGAAATACGTGATTCGCAGTCATAGTTTTTACATGCAGACCACAAAAACCCTGAAACTTTGCATCCTCACACAAAGTTCATACATATTTTTTTATTTTATATTTATCTTAAAAATCGTTTAGGTATGTACATCTGTTCACCATATATTTCTTATTTTATACAACCGATTATTTGGAGATTACGAATGGGGTGAGATTATAGTTCAGCCCCATTCATGAAAGGTATGAAACAAAGCCGGCCAAAAGTTGCACATTGTGCAATTTGAGTTCGTATTTTCACGCCGACACTAATGATGTGTGATCACGATCGTTTGCTTTCGTTTGTCACTCACTGAAATCAACAGTGAATGCAAAAGGAAAAGTCCATGCTACTTTTTGGACCCATAATAAAAACAATATGCTGCAATGTTAAAGTGACTTTTAATACGTTTTCATTAGTATTATTAAGTTCCTTTGAACATACATATTAATATTGACAATTTAAATATTAATAATTAATAATAATTAATTAATTATTAATAAATATTGCCAATTTAATATAAATATATTTTTATATGTTCTACCTAGTTGTATTAATTTTCATACATTTTTTTTTAATAACTTTATGTTTTGAAAATATATATTTCTATCTTTACATTTGCTTTGTTTTGTAGTTATTTCTTAATGAAAAATAGAATTTTTTTAAGTAAATTTTGCATTGAATAAACACCAGAAGTTTTATCTGACTAGCTCGACCTCCGCGTTCTTAGTTATACGAATATAAATAAATATAGTCAGGATTAGCTTGAAATCAAATCAACCAAAGTCCTTTTTAATTTCAAACTTCACAGTCCACATTTTCTTTTAGTACACTGTGGGGAGTTGTCACTCAATTTTTACACACACTTATGCAATTGTTTTAGTATTTGTGTGGCCGGCTCTGGTATGAAGTCTTCGGCACAGTCCCGTCCTTACTTGTTTTTATTGTTCTCATTACACGAGACTCCAATTGTGATCACTCAGTTGTTGACTTTGCCTTTTTTCTACTTTGATATACATATACATACAATGCACATTTGTAGGAACATACACCCCAGTAGGAAATTTTTACGTTGACCCCATAGGAAATTTTTTAAACATTAACATTTAATTAAATTCGAGAAATTTTTTTGAAATTTATACTTAATTGGTGGCGCTTGTCATTCCCTTTGACGGTTTTTAGCATTTGGGTACATTCTAATATTCGTCATATTTATTCGATCGTTTTAATTTTTGGCATACAGAGGTCCTTTAAAGATTAAATAGACTTTAAGATATTTTACCAGGTGCTCAGATGAAATTGTCGAATTCAACGCGGAATTCAATGAAGCCTATTTAAAGGAAAATTCGAAAACCTGAAAAATGCTTACATTCCTTGAAGAATGAAGTAGAAGCGGTCAAAGCAAAGCTGTCAACATCTCTTAGGGATTATATATCCCTGCTTGTCACGCATTACTGAATGCATTCAGCAGGCCGAAGCAAGCGTAGCTCCAGCCACTGTCCCTGCCAAAGTAGCCAAATCCTCAAATAGTTTGCGTTTACCACCATGTGATGCGGAAATATTCCATGGTGATTACGATGGCCAATATTTTCGCAATCTATTCACCGCGATTTACATTAAAAATTCGCGACTGGAGGACGTCGAAAAGCTTTACCACCTGCTTCAGAAAACAAGTGGCGACGGAAGGAAATCGTGCGAAAGCACCGCTAACGAGTTTAGGCTTAGAATTGGCGTGGTCTAACTTGAAGGCGTCATACGAAAATAAACGGGTGTTGGTCAACAGTCATCTGAAGGTGCTTTTCTCGTTTCCAGTCTTTCGGACTGAGAGTGCAACGGCGTTTAAGGAGCTTCAGCGGGGCACTAATGGATGCTTATCAGCCCTGGAAATGTATGACGTCAAGGTCAAGGAATGGGACTCAATTCTAATTTATCTGTGTTCGAATCGCCAGGACAGGATCCTGGAGTCTATACTGGATGTGAAAGGTGTACCTTCATCATCGTCAACGACCCTTTCACATAAAAAATCTGCAGAAGCGGGCAATACGGGAGCCCAAAAGAAAGTAGCGCTAGCCACCAATGTTTCCCATTCAAACTGCGTATTATATCCCAAACAACGTTATCCTTTACGGTTATGCACCAAATTTCTCGCCCTTCTCGTGAACGACAAGTTCGCGGCCTTCAAAAAACATAACTTCAAGGCAATTCAGACTCCTTACGAAAGGTCATTCAATCAAAGACTGTAAAACTCAATATTCCTGCACTACGTGCAAAAGTAGGCACCACACTCTACTTCACAGAGTGTCTTCCAACGCGCAACCCTCTAAAGAATCCACAGCTAGAAACGCGGCGCAAGCATTCCACACAAATATACAGTGCACCTCTTCGAATATAAATTTGTCGTTTTCTGGGGATAATCTGAAATCATCAGGTTTATCCTCAGCTCTTCTCGGAACTGCAAAGGTTTGCAACAATTCCGCAAAAAGTTGCTCGTTTGTTTTGGGCTCTCCCCGTGGCCCAAACCTCTTCATAGAAGCCACGGCATTCATATTACCTCAAATCACAGGTAATTTGCCATCGGCTTCAATCGATGAAACACTTCTCGACCAATTGCCAAATGTACCTTTAGCAGATCCAAAATTTTTACAAATCGGTCCCATAGATGTTCTTATCGGGGGAGATTTATACCCTATAGTTATGTTAGATGGCGTGAAATGTAGTCTTTATAAAAATCTTATATCTCAAGAGACCGTGTTCGGTTGGATTGTGACTGGGGCATCGGACACTGCACACGTCTTTTGCTTACTGAAAAAGCCGTCGTTGAAAGAAGAATACGACAAAGTCGTTAAGGAGTACTCGGACTTGGGACATATGGAGAAAGTAGAAGCTCCAAGTTTCGAACATTCACATAGTCACTTTTACCTCCTACATCACGCGGTTCTGAAACCTGGAAGTACTTCGACGGAGTTGAGAGTAGTTTTTAACGCGTCCTGCAACTCTTCGAATGGCGTCTCGTTAAATGATATTCGCAGGATTTTTCTCTTCTTATAATTCTGTGGCGGCTGTACAAGTTCGTCTAAATAGCGACATACAGAAAATTTATCGTCAAATTCTGGTCAAAGCTGAACACAGACCTTATCAGAGGATTCTTTTTAAGGGCGACCTACAAGGTAGCATACAAGACTCAACTTAAAACATTCACATTCGGGATAAATTGGATAAATTGCGCGCCATACTTGGCAATTAGAACTTTGTTCCAACTAGCTCAACACTGCCAGGATTCCCATCCATTATGTAAGGCGCGATAACCTCCGAAGAGATCTAAGGCCGAGCTTCTCTTCCAATTTGCGTCGTGCTCCTCTTGATTTTTCCCTACAAATTGGCCGGACGGGACCTACATGTTTTATGCCGACTCCGAACGGCATCTGCAAGGCAGATGAGTTTTCACTGAGAGCTTTTCATGGCAGAAATACAATCGGAGCGCTTGCCAGACACTGCCGAGGGGCGACCCCGCTTAGAAAAATTTTCTTCTAATTGAAAAATCTTATTTCTAAAATTTTGATGTTGCTTTGCCCGGGAGTTGAGCCCAGGGCATACGGCGTGATAGGCGGAGCACGCTACCATCACACCACGGTGGCCGCCATTCCCATCCATTAGCAGCTCAAATTCTTCGGAGTTCAATGTATGTAGTTGATGTCTTAGTAGGTTTCCACGATATACCCATAGCTGTGCAAGCGCGCGATGAACTTATCAGAATCATTAGACAGCGCTGACTTTACCTTGAGGAAATGGTCCTCAAACTCGAAAAATATTTTAAAAAATCTCCCACAAGATCACCTCATAGACAAAGATTTCTAGGAATTAGACGAAACAAGCACGACAAAAGCACTAGGAATTCGATGGAACGCTAAATCAAATCGATTCTTCTTTAAAGCTCAGGTTTCTCGTTGCAGGACACGTATACGAAACGCGAAGCATTTTCTCTTATTGAGAAGCTTTTTGAACCAGCAGGTTGGCTAGAGCCAATCGTGGTGCTAGCAAAAATTGTTATGCAGCAAATATGGTCTGATGGTTCTCCCTGGGATAAGCCCTTATCTCCTCAAACTCTTTCTAAATGGAAAACATATTTAGAAAATTGCCAATTTGTAGAAGAAATGGAAATTCCGCGAAGGATATATTATTCTGAGGAACCACTTTTCCAAGTTCATGCCTTTTGCGTTGCCTCGGAAAATGCATACGCCGGGGCGATATATTTAAGAGTAGAAAACCAGGGAATCACGTGTTCTCTTCTCTTGTTGGCCAAACGAAAGTCGCACCAATCAAACCCATTTCACTTCCCCGTTGAGAGCTGTGTGGTGTTTTTCTGGTGGTCGATATGCTCCAATCACTTCTAAAGGAACTTCCATTCAAATTCAAAAATATATACTGCTGGACAGATTCTACCATCGTTCTCGCAAGGCCCAGCTCTTGGACCACCTTTGCCGCTAATCGAGTTGCAAAGATCCAAGATGCTCTCAGCGTTAGGCATTGGAGTCACGTTGATTCCAAGGATAATCCCGCGGATCTTGGTAGCAGAGGAACTTACCCACAGCACTTATGCTCGAATAAGTTTTGGTGGCACGGCTCCTCGTGGTTAGCCAAATCCATAGAAGAGTGGCCTTCCCTGGATGTAGATATAGACGACATTGCGCTCGAAGCGAGGGTATTAAAGGCACACACTTCACAAGCGTCGAAGCAGGATGATCCCTTAGAATGATTTTCGGCGCTTCCGCGTGCACTGCGGGTCTTAGGATATGTGTTTAGGTTCTACAATCGAACTAACAAGTATACCCGACATTTTCATTCTTACCCCTCGCTAATTATTTCTGGAGAAGAAATTTCTAAAATTCGTCGGCTCATAATACTTGCCCAGATTAATCACTTTCCATAGGAACACAAGAATCTTACCGCTAAAATTACAATATCGTCAAAGAGTCAAATTCTCTCCTTAAACCCATTTCTGGATATTCATGGTGGAACTCGAGCCAACGGCAGACTGACAAATTCGCAGATGTTGTCTGAAGACGAAAAGCGTCCGATTATTTTGCCCTATAGTTGTTATTTTGCAAAGCTGTTAGTAGAACTTATTCACAAGGGCTCTTTTCATGGCGGAAATGAATTGGTATTTCGGTTACCGCACCAACAATATTGGATTCCGAAAGCCAAGAATCTCATAAAGACCGTTATTCATAATTGTAAACCATGTGTTATACACAGGAAATAAAATCAATGTCAAATTAAGGTTGCTCTCCCGGAAGAACGGACGGGGTCTTTCAAGACCCTTTGGAAATACAGGTGTTGATTTCGCCGGTCCATTCGACATTAAAAGCTTTTCGGGAAGATTTTAAAAGATGACTAAAAGTTACGTTTGTATTTTTGTATGCTTTTCTACGAAAGCAATTCACATAGCAGCCGCCAGCGATCTTTCAACAGAAACCTTTCTAGGCGCATTTTCAAGGTTCATTGCTAGAAGAATAAAAAAAATAAATGTAAGGCGCGATAACCTCCGAAGAGATCTAAGGCCGAGCTTCTCTTCCAATTTGCGTCGTGCTCCTCTTGATTTTTCCCTACAAATTGGCCGGACGGGACCTACATGTTTTATGCCGACTCCGAACGGCATCTGCAAGGCAGATGAGTTTTCACTGAGAGCTTTTCATGGCAGAAATACAATCGGAGCGCTTGCCAGACACTGCCGAGAGGCGACCCCGCTTAGAAAAATTTTCTTCTAATTGAAAAATCTTATTTCTAAAATTTTGATGTTGCTTTGCCCGGGAGTTGAACCCAGGGCATACGGTGTGATAGGCGGAGCACGCTACCATCACACCACGGTGGCCGCCGGTTGCTAGAAGAAGCTTACCAAAAAATATCTTTCGCATAATGGAACTAACTTTGTAGGCGCATCTACAGTTCTTAAAAAAGGCGTAAGTTTCCACCTGATGATTACGGCGAAATCGAATATTCCGGCAAAAACGAAGATGGACGAGGGCGCCCATCAAGGTCACAATAGCCGACTGTAAGACGATGAATTGCAACAGTGGCATACTTTGCCATAATCAACCAAAGCAACCCTTAAAAGTTTGGTCGAAAACACGAATCAGTTAGCGAAATACATCAGCCTGTTGAACATCGTGGCATCCGTGAAATCAAATCTAATTAAAATGTTATATTTATTACTAACTTTGTATATCAATCCTATTTTCTATTTTATTAATTACTAGCAGACCCGGCAGACGTTGTTCTGCCCTAAATTTGGTCTATCTGCATACATTTTAATAAGCATTTCCGTCTAACTCTGCCCTCCCCCTCTTCACACATTCCAAATCAATTTATTCACTCTTCCCTCCGTCTTTTTCGCTTCATCTATCTCTATCTCCGTCTCACTCTATCTCTTTCTCAGTCTCCTTCCCTCTTTTCTCTTCTCTCAAGTTCTTCTCATTCTTCTTCACCCCTTATTGCCAGTCCCAGAGGCTGGTATATATTTTGTTCCAGTCCCATTCCGAGTCCCAGTCGCACTCCGAGTCTCCAGTCCCAGTCCTAGTCCTTACCCAGTCCCAGTCCGTCTCCGGTCTACTTCCTGGAAAAAAGATCGTAAATACTAATATAGGCAAATTTATATACCAAATTTCAGGCAAATCGAATAGGACGTATGTAAATAGGTATGTGGGTATTATTAATTCATGTCTTTATTCCGGCTTCGCATGCTATTTATAGGGTCCACGGTTTGCCTATATCTCGAGACCCTAGTCACCGAGCGGTATAAAAAAATACTCTGTACTAAAGCAAACATCAAGAGGTTCAATTGGTACCCACAATATAGAAGCACATCCTAGTGCTACCCTGATCTACGTTTTGGCCTATATCTCGAGACCCTAGTCAACAGCGGTATAAAAAATACTCTGTTCTAAAGCAAACATCAACAGGTTCAATTTGGTACCCATAATGTAGCAGCACATCCTAGTGCTACCCTGATCTACGTTTTGGCCTATATCTCGAGACCCTAGTCACCGAGCGGTATAAAAAATACTCTGTACTAAAGCAAATATCAACAGGTTAACTTTGGTATCCATAATGTAGAAGCACATCCTAGTGTTACCCTGAGCTTCGTTTTGGTTCATATCTCGAGACCCTAGTCACCGAGGGGTATAAAAAATACTCTGTACTAAACCAAACATCAACAGGTTCAATTTGGAACCCATTATGTAGAAGCACATCTTAGTGTTAACCTGAAAGTACCCTGTAATAAAGCACTCATCAACAGCTTTCATTTGTTATGCATATTGTACAAACACATTCTAGGGGTATCCGTTCACGTTTTGGGCTACATATATATGGAGACCCTAGTCACCCAGGTGTATGAAATTACCCTCTACTAAAGCACTCATCAACAGCTTTCATTTGTTATCCATATTCTTTAACCACATTCTAGGGGTACCTGGGCCCACGTCTTGGCCTATATCTGGTGGCCCTAGTCACCCAGGGGTACGAAAAATACCCCGTATCAAAATATCCATAAACATCTTCCATTTGAGAGCCATATTGTACAAACACATCCCAGGATTACCCAGGTCCACGTTTTGATCTCAAGGCCCTAGCCAGAACGGGATAAAAAGTATCATATGTCCGTCTCCTTGTTCTAAGCTACCGCTCCACCAATTTTCAGCCAATTCGGTTCATCCGTTCTTGAGTTATAAATTGTGTAACTAACACCACTTTTTTTTTGTATATATAACTAGATGTAATTATTTACGACATCACATTAGACACTTCAAAAATAACAATATTTCTCCACTATTTAATGAATGTTATTATACATATGAACTCTCTCTTCAATCACTCTATCTATTACCGCATCAAAATCCGTTGCGTAGTTTTAAAGGTTTAAGCATTCAAAGGACATAGGGACAGAAAAAGCGACTTCGTTTTATACTATGTAGTGACATATTTAAACTTTTATAACATGAATAATTCCTGACAACCTAAAAACTAAACCAGTAAGAAGGTTGAGCGAACACCCCTTCTTACACAACTGAGACATACCTGTTGTTCATGTTAAACACTAACACCGAATTTCTGGAAAAAGATCCTGCAAATTGGCCACAGAACATCAACTACCAGGAGGGGCAAAGGATGGTAAACAACTTGAAGATTGTGAAGGACATGGCAGAGCGAGGAGTCAAGCTCATCACAGATAACTACCAACTACTTACAGCCCTCAGCTGTATCCAGATAGCACCAAAACCACATTATGTCAGTCCCTTGAATAAATTTAAATAAGAATAATATGAAGGACGCATTTATTTCACTTGATTTTTTAAATATATAAATGTTTGCATTCCAAAAATTGATATATAGTAAGGAAAATGGTTTTTTTTTACAATAGCTTCCATCTTCGCTCTAAGGGGGAGATATGGGTCGCCGAAGTCGCCAAGCTGCCAAAGTGGCACGGGTTAACATCTTCCAATTGTGCTCAATCTTAAAATCTAACAAAATTAAAAATTTTAGGGGGTGCCCCAAAAAAAATCGGACATCGATATTTAAAACCACCCTAGTAGATATATAGGGCTCTATAAGGTCGAAAACATTGATAAGCAAAACAATTTTACATTAATTGCCCATAGAGTAGAAAATAGCAATTGCACAAACAATAATAAGAAAATAATCGATAAAAATGGGCCTATATAGTAGAAAATACTGATAAGAATAACAATTTAACTTTAACTCCCTATAATAGAAAATAAATATCAAAATATTGCAATATAAGCAATAACTATAAAAATCAATGTACATACATCTGTAAAGAATTTTGGGAAATTCCGCTTATTCCAAACCTTCTACTGACGTTCGTATCGTTAAACTGTTAAATAAATAACTGCAATATTCAATAATGCAAAATAGTCTTTATTAGACTACTTTGAGGTACTTCACAATAACACTTATATTTCACAACCAATAGCGTGCTTAAATCAAACTGATTAGCCATACCTCAGCTTGCGCTGCTTTTGTACTCTCGGTTTCCTCGTTCACCCATTTCTCCTAAGGTCTACTAATTTCGCGAACTTCATGCTTGGTTACCAGCCCTATATATGTATATTTGTAGTTTGTAGCCATATGCGTGTGTGTATGTTAGTACTACTTCGGCTGACGATTACATATGTTTGTGAGTATCTGTCCGTTGCCTTGTATGTATGTGTTTAAATGATGATTGATTTGTTTACGTACGCAAGATTGACAGCTTGTTTTATTGTTGTTGTGCCGCTATTTAATAATAACTTAGCGATGTTAACATTCGCCACACGCCCTCCACCTAATTCGGATCATCCCGATCAGACATATTTCCTGATCTAAACGCTTCCAGCCTTTCCAAATGAACCATTTTCATTTTGGTTCGTGGTTTGCCAATGGCTTGTTTGCGGAAAACAACATCGCTGATCTGTTTTACAACTTTGTCGGGCCTTCCCAATTACAATGTAATTTCGTGGACAATCCTTTTTTTCGTTGTGGTTGTATAACAGCACCAAATCTCCTTCCTGAACAGCTTCCGAATTAATTGCTTTATCGTATCTGGCTTTCATCTTGTCACTCATAATCTTTGTTCGTTGCCTTACAAGATCGTGTATTTCTCTCATCTCTTTTTTCCAAGACATCAGTGGATTTTTTGGCATTTCTCTCCGCATCGGCATCTATCCCAAACTTCAAATCAGCTGGCAGCCGAAGGTCATTGGCCCATTGTATCATGCACTGCCGATCGGTAAGCCATCAAGAATAATGATATGTGTGTATCCCATTCTTTATGGAACTTGTCGACTACTTTCATTAAGTGCTCCTCCAAGGTTATATTGAAACGTTCCATCATACCATCGGACTTTGGATGCAATGCAGTTGTCCGTGTTTTTCGAATGGCCAACTTCTAACACATTTCTTAGAACACAGCTGATTCAATATTCCTGCCTTGGTCAGAATGTAACTCCATTGGTACACCATACCTTGCAACCCAATCGTTTGTAACCACTTCTGCTACTGTTTCCGCTTCTTGATTTGGGATTGGGTATACCTCTGGCCGTTTACTGAAATAGTCCATAACCACCAGTACGTATATGTTTTCCGCGGTTGCTAGTAGGAAATGGACCTGCGACTTCCATGGCGATCCTTTTAAATGGTGCACCTGAAATATACTGCTACATCTGGCCATGACTTCGAGTTTTGGGCCCCTTTCGAACTGCTGCAAACTTCGCAGTTGGCAATCTACTCAGTGACCGACCGGCGGCAACCAACCTAATAGAATCTCTGCTTAATTTTGATTCCAAGATGACCTCCGCTTGTAAATTATGCAGCTCGCTGAGCACGTCAGGAATCCTTTTCCTGGGAACAACTATCAGTTTCTTCTTGCATTGATCATCCTCACTCTCCCATACTCGATGCAAGCAACCGGATATCAATTCTAAACTGTTCCACTGTGCCCAATATGACCTCGTAATGGTACTCTCTGTTGACATCTCCTCCCTATTTGGTCTTTCGTTTCTTTCGAGCCCTTGCATAACATGTGCCAGATCTGTATCTTCTAGCTGGCACTTCCTTAGTTGTTCTTTGTCCCATTCATCCGCACACTTTATAGTCATTAGTCGGACATCTATAATGTCTTCTTTAGCATCAGCTTTTCAAAAGTTTTTGCATTCCAAACTACATGGTCTTAGTGACATTGCATCAGCATTTCTATGGGCACTACCTTCTCGATGCTCAATGGAAAAGTCATAGCTTTGGAGTCACCCGATCCACCGTGCCAATTGACCTTCCGGATTACGGAGCTGCAAGAGCCATTTCTACGATGCGTGATCTGTCCTGACACGGAATCGTTCCCCGTAGAAAAATGTGAAATGTTTAATGCAATGCAAACAGCTCTCTCCGTGTAACGCAATAGTTCCTCTCCGGTTTTCCAATTTAACGGCTGTAATATGCAACTACATGCTCCTGTCCATCAACCAGTTGTGACAAAACGGCTCCTATAACATATCCGCTCGCATCTGTATCTAGAATAAACGTTGCTCCTGGAATTGAATATACCAACATTGGGGCAGTGCACACACGCTCTTTCAATATTTGGAAAGCCACTTCTTGCTCCTTCTTCCTTTCAAAAGCTTTATTTTTTCTTGTAAGCTCATGGAGGCTATGGGCTACGCTGTCAAAGTTTGGACGGTAATATGGGCAAAGCCCAAGGAAACTTCTCAATTCATGCATATTCTGTGGTCTTGGCCAATCCTTTACAGCTTCTATCTTTTCTTTCGCAGTTAAGATGCCCTCTGTCGTTACTTTGTGACCCAAATAACTTACTTCCTTTTTAAACAGAGATCACTTTTTGGGACTAAGTTTCAGACCAGCACCAGCTATTCTTTGGAAAACCTCCTCCAAGTTCTTCAGATGTTCTTCAAAGCTCTATCCCAATACGATGATGTGGTCTAGGTACACTAAGCACGTTTTCCAACGTAGTCCTTTCAGTACCTAATCCATGAGTCTCTCAAAAGTAGCTGGTGCATTACATTGTCCAAAGGGCATTACTGTAAACTGCCAAAGACTATCTCCGACACTGAAGGCTGTTTTCTCCTTGTCTTCCTCTTTCACTTCCACTTGCCAGAAGCCGATTTTCAAGTCCAATGGGTAGCTATCCTTTTTCGTAACGTCGTTCAACATCCGGTAGTCCACGCAAAACCTAATTTTTCCATCCTTCTCCTTCACAAGTACACCGGTGAGCTCCATGGACTAGGTGATGGTTCGATAACGCCGCTGTCGCTCATGTCTTGTATGATTTTACTTACAACTTCCCACTTCGCCAGTGGAACACTACGAGGAGCTTGACGGATCGGCCTCGTATCTTCATTGTCAATTTGATATTTCACAACGTTGGTGCGGCCTGGTTTGGACTGATATTGGTCAAGTATGTTCGCGTAATTTAGGAGGAGTTGTTTTGCCTTACTCTTTTAGGCTTCCTCCAGCCCTCCGTCCATGTCGTGGTGCCATTGAAAGATCAGTATTACTAGTTGAAACATGTTCCTGGAGCTGTTCACAGTTAATAACTACTTCAGCCTCTTGGAATCTTCCCAAAATAAGCTCCTTTGTTTAGCTGAGTGGTGACTTGAACTCATTGAGTACTCTTACCGGAATACGTCCATCTTGTTTTGTCGTTTGCTGCTGTAGCCTCTCCCGTAGCCGAAATTAAGTGGCACATCCATCTTATATCGCATCGTCTTGCTTTGCATGTCGATCTTGATGCCTTGGTCGATTAAGAGGTCCACTCCAATTATGATTTCATCAACAATCTCTGCCAACATAAAATTGTGTACTACCGTGACTTTCCCAATTGCGACTTCACATGCTATTTATCCTAGAACCGTGGTGTCTTCTCCAGTGGCTGTACGTAATCTTGCTCCAAGTAATGGTCTTATCTTCTTGTTGATTAAAATCCGCTCGACTGATGGAATGAGATGCACCCGTATCTACAGTCAGTAAACGTTCCTTTCCATCCACATGTCCTCGGGCAGTAAGATTGTTGACCTTCTTCCAATTTGCGAGATAGAGATTATGGGGCATTCAATTGAGGGAGCCAGGGGTCGCCCCTGGCGGCTGCCTCGCTTTAGTTTAACGATTGAGTGGACTTGAGATTGGTCATCTCTTTCAGCTCTGCATTTACGGCCACCCACATTGTTGGAACTACTGTGGTTGGTGCTGCAACAACTTGCAATATGCTCTGACTCCCACACTTAAAACATTTGATGGCATCATTATTCTTCTGTTGCGTTCCCTTTAAAGCTTCCAAAATTGCGTCTACCCACTCTGGTCTTTTTGTACTTCCACACGATGAACTTTTATGCTGTTTACTCAATATTGAGGAGCAGTTTCCTGAGCCAATGCATGTTGATACTATTTCTGCAATGTGTGGCTTTGGGTTTACGTATGTAGCGCGCTTTTTTTCGACGTTCCGTATGCCATTATAAAGCTTCTGAAACTTTACCTTTCAGTGTATTCCACTGGTGCTTCCGCATTTGCCAAATAAGCCAACCTTTCAACATCCGAAGGAAACTCCTCCAATGTCTCATTCGCTTTTCGGTAACGGTTTCGCAACTCAATTTGGTATATCTGTTTTCTATGCTCGCTTCCATAACGTCTCTCGATAGCGGCATCAATGCTTCATAACTGTTCCGTTCGTACTCTCGAATAGTCTGTAAGATTTCCGATGCAGGCCTTTTCAATGCCACGAACAATGCAGCAACTTTATCTTCGGCATTCCAGTGTTCGCTGCTGACGTCTTCTCAAATTGGAGGTTAAATACCTGGAAAGGAACAGAACCATCAAACTTTGGGGATTTTGCCTCAGAGTAGACGTTGAGTGACTGGGACGGTTCATTGTAACTCCTGAATACGATCTTTTCAAGCATCTATCTCGGCCTCTATTTTATCTTGTCGACCATTGAACACTTCCTGAAACTGCGTTAGTTTCTCTTCCATACGCGGTTCCCGTGTACAGAGATCTTCGATGATACCTGTGCTGAAATTTGCACCGACAATTCGGATATTCGTGCCTCTTGTGCTTCATTCTTGGATGTAATCTGTGTCGACATTTCTGAATACGCGTTTCTTGTGCTTCCAATCTTGATGTTATGCGTATCTCCTGCGATTCCAAGTTGGATGCCATATATGTCTTCTGCTCTTCGAGTTGAGATGTTATACGTGTCTCTTGCGATTCCAGTTGGGATGACATATTTGTGGATATTTGTGATGATATTTCTGTTATGCGTGTTCACTGGGTTTCCATATTTGCCGATATCTGTGATAACAAAGCCAATATCGCATTATTCTCGCCGCTTGCGACTGAACTCGAACTTCCGTTCTTCTCTTCCAATTTTGTTAATATCTCTTCCCCATCAGGATGAAAGATATACTCGTCCACATTAATTCCTTGCGACCCCATTACCTCTTGTAGCCGTGCTTGAAGTTCGATCTTATTGCCGGTTGTATTCAATTCACGGTTTTCTAAACTCCTTTTTCAGTTGACTGGATCTTTAACTCACTCAACTTTGCCATGTCCAAGTTGTATTCAAAATCTTCGGAATTATTCAACGGTTCCTCTTCTGACACCAATTGTAACGAATTTTGGGAAACTCCGCGTATTCCAAACCTTTTACTTTCGTTCGAATCGCTAAACTGTTGAATAAATAACTTAGACTACTTTGAGGTACTTCACAATAACACGTATACTTCACAACCAATAGCGCGCTTAAATCATACTGGTTAGGTCATGCCTCAGCTTGCGCTGTTTTTACACTCTCGGTTTCCTCGTTTACCCCATTTCTTCTAAGGTCTAGTAATTTCGTGAACTTCATGCTAGGTTACCAGCCATATACATATATATTTGTAGTTGGTGGCCATATGCGTGTGTATATGTGAGTACTACTTCGGCTGATGATTACATATGTTTGTGAGTATCTGTCCGTTGCCTTGTAAGTATGTGTTTAAATGATATGGATTTGTTTACGTACACAAGAGTGGCAGCCTGTTTATTGTTGTTGTGGCCGCTATTTAATAACATCTAGTGATGTTAAAATTTGCCACAATATTAAAAATGGGCTTTAAAATCTTAGATGGAAAAATTAGAATTATTCAACATAATGGCAAATTAAAAATTTACTTTCCATTTCAAATTATCGCACAAAATGTAAACAATAACAACAAAAAAGGAAATAAACAAAACCAAACTTAACAAGTAAGAAGGCTAAGTTAGGGTGTAACCGAACATTACATACTCAGCGGAGAGCTTTGGAGAAAAGCTTGTCATTTTCATGGATACATACAAATGGTAATACTAAAAAGTGGATCAACATGCCTTTACTATCTTCCTTCAGCTATTAATTCATTTTATTTGAATATTTTTTTAATATGAAAGTTTGGTTAAATTTTAACGAATTTCTTTATATTTTTTTAAACCACCACTGAATATATTCCAAGCGCTCTTAATTATGAGTCCGACGTTGTAGACCAAGGTGAAATTTTTAGGAACAATTTTCCTTCATCCTTTGTCAAATAAGGGAAAATCACCATGTAGGAAAATGGAACTCATACTAGTGTGATTTTTGGCAAACTAGTATTCTTCTAGTATACAAATGCTGACTGCAGGGTACCTTTTTCCACGGGTTTGGTACGATATGGAGAAAATTTTAATGTATAAACTAAAAATGAAGAAACAAATTTTGAAAAAATATTTTGAACACCAAATATTTCAAACAATAAAATATTGTAAATAAAAATGTCGAAATTGGTGTTTCGTATAAAATAGCAGTTATGTAATATTGCAAAAATCATACACATTCAGGGTACTTTAGTGGTTCAGCACCACCAAACCTATGTAACTTCCCAAAGTATTTTTGTTCAGAAGTTCAAATTTGTTAGGTTTGTTCGGTTGAAATGGCCGGTCAATAAAGACCTAACATAGACTGAAATTTCTTACCAGAATTTGCTTGATGACCAAACGGAGAACCCCAATCAGGTGCCAGGACATATTCTATAGAATAACTCTGTCCCTTTGGCAAATAATTGCAGTTTTCTAGGGCCCATGTTAATTGCTGCCTAGAGATCTGGCAAGTATGCCGCCTTTAATAGCTGGAGCCTTGACCAGGTGAGCGCAGGACACGAACACAGAACGTGCTCAACCGTTTCTTTCTGCAGCTCACACTTCCTGCACTTGCTGTTACTGACGAGGCCTAACTTATAGGCATGCGACACCAGAAGGCAGTGCCCATTAAGTATGCCCATGCGTGAGCCTTAAGTCTTTTCTCCGCAGAGATATGAGCCACGTTGTGGGTCTAATATCGTAGGCTTTGCACATGATCTTAGACATTTTGCAGCCCCGCGCTTTTGTCTACACCTTTCCTGCTTGATGGATCATATTTGAATTCTATCGTCGACTCAGCGAGTGTTGCACCCTCCTTTGCCAACTCATCCGCCTTTTCGTTACCTTCTGCCCCTTTATGACCGGGAACCCCAGTAAAAATGTTTGGTCCGCCCTAAGCGAAGTTTCCCAATGCTTCTCTGATTCAAGAACTCTTCTTGATGAATTACAATGTGAGATTATTGCCTTAATTGCAGCCTGACTATCAATATATATATTGACGTGACTGCAACTAAGCTCGCTTCCTCCAGAATTCTGCTACTTTCTTCTCTGCTATAATTTCCGCCTGATAAACGCTGCAGTAATCTGGCAGCCTGTAGGATCTACTTATTTCTGGGCCTATACAGTAAACAGTAGACCCAACCCCTTCCATTAATTTGGAACCATCTGTATACACGTGTATAGTATGTTCTGCCATCTTTCTGCACCCCGGCACCACCCTCCGGCTCAATTGTGGCCCCAATATCTCTTACGAAGCTCAGGCATGGGACCATATATTCAGTTTACCCGATATTAGATGGCGCTATACGCTGTGGCCAGAAGGTCTGCACTCAAGCCGCCCCGAGGCCTTACGCCTTGTTGCAGTTGCTAAGGCGATGTTTTTGGCCGTTAGATCTGCAGGCGGCATGTGTAGAATGGCATGCAATGCTGCTGTCGAGGTAGTTTTTAAGGCTCCCGTTATGCTAATCAATGATACTCTGCATATCCTCCCAAGTTTCTTGGTATACATACTGTAGTGCCATAGTAAATGCATTAAAATAAATGTAGATGGCAATCCTCTTTAGAAATGTGCAAGATGCAACCATACATCAGATGCACTTGCATCACTAAATTGTTAGAGTCGA
>JARSSU010036367.1:0-45423 GCA_029619165.1 Eurosta solidaginis | reverse complement strand
AACCCCCCCCCCCCCCCCCCTCTGTCCACAACACAACGTGCGTACACCAAGGCAAGTCGGTAGACACCGCACTTGCATTAGGGTGGTAATAAGCATAGCGAAAGCCCTAGATATAAGGAATATGCTCAAGGAGTCTTCTTAGACATTGCCGGGGCTTTCATAATGTTTCTAATGGGCGATTAGGAGTCTTAATTAAATTAAAGAATCCAACCTTTAACGAGAATGGATCGGCGCATGTTTTTAAATTGCAGGAAGATTACATCACAATGGGGGATTGTACGAGGCCACGAAATCAGTGGACAGGGGCACGCCGCAGGGAGCGGGGTGCTACACCTCTGCGTGGACGCTTAGTCATCAACAACTGCTCAAGCAATTCGATGAGGGACCCGTAAAAATTACGGCTTACGACTTCCAACAATAGCTCTTGATGGATCGGGCGCTTCGGGATATTCATACCTGGCATCAAATATCATGTTGAAAGTCAACGCGGATAAGACGGATATGGTCTTGTTACAAAGAGGTACAAGGGTCCAAATTGGACCAGGCCTAAGTAGGAGGGGGACCTTACAGGAGAAACCTTGCACAAAATATCTAGGAATCATCCTAGACAGTAAGCTGTCATGGAACTCAACGTGGAGGAGAGGGTGAAGAAGGCTCAAAGGCACTCTATGCATGTAAAGAATGCTGGGGTGTACGTGTGCTTATCGCCCTCTCTTCTCATTGGGTTTTTACAGCGATAGTAAGCCCTATTCTATACTATGGAGTTCTTGTTTGGGGGAAAGCACACAAAAAAAACAAAACATACCTCAAAAAATTAGAGGGGGATATGCAGACTGTCAATGCTTAGCATTACGGGAGCCCTGAAAAACAACCCCGACAGCTGCACTGTATGCCATTCTGCACATTCAACCTCTTGACCTGGTAGCAAAGACATAGCATTAAACAACTGCAACCAGGCTCGGTGCATCGGGGCAGCTTGACCACCGACATACGGCCATAGTAGTATAGCGTCATCAATCGCAAGACGACACAGACTACCTGATTCTCTAGCTGGCTTCGAGGAGAGCGATCTTAAGTGCCACACATAGAGGTGGAGCGGTTGGCTCAAGGTCAAGTGTCTCCAGATGGCGGACGAGGCGATACATATGTACACAGAATGGTTCCAAAGCAGTGGGAGGAGTAGGGTCTGCGGCGGTATACTGTGCTGATGCGAGAAATAAACAGATCCTACAGACTGCCGGATTACTGTAGCGTTTTCCAGCGGAAAAACACAAAGCAGCAGAAACCCTGGAAGGTATAGGCCAAGCTACGATCGTGGCTAACTGTTTGATAGTTGACAGTCAGGCAGACAATAAAGGCATAATCCCCCATAGCACAGCATCTAAGTGCGAATTAGAGTGCAAGCAGTCCTGGGAGAGATCGGGACAGGAGAAGCATAAATCTCATTGGTTCCAGGCCATATATGGAATAGATAGGACATGAAAAAAGGCGGCTAATGAACTAGCTCAAAAGGGGCGCATCCCTTGAAGTTTGCTCCGTAGACGTCCCAATTAGACTGGCGAAATTAAGCAAAGAGCGGACGGTTCACACGATCGACAAGCACGAAAGGCGTGTGTTCAAGCGCGCGTGTCGAAGATTATGAGGTAGGATACTTCGTTACAAACCTTAGTAGTCCTAAAAGGAGCGGAACTTCATAGACTCATGACGACGGGTACTCTGACTGGCATCTGCATTTGCTGTCCACAATGCCTACTTAAATTACGCTTGGTCAGCTTGATAGCAGATATGAAGAACGTGCAGCCTGGAGGAGGAAACGTATGGAGCGAGCCGTTCTGTGCTCTGAACCAACAGCGCTAGACGCTTGCCAGCTAAGACTCCAGCTATAGCAGTGATACAGCTGTCAGATCTAGAACCAGCAAAGTGGCGTTAAGTCCTAGGAGCTTCTAGTATTTGCCAGAGGACGGAGTTGTTTCTAGAACATAGGTCCTAGGTTTAGACTAGGAGTTGTTTTTCGCGTTTGGCCTCGTTCAAAACACACAACATTCTGGTACACTACTGGACTTATTCAAGCGCTATGTGAGGTCCTCATGGACGGCCAGTTCAAAACCTAACTTAAAGCTGGGGAGAGTACCATATTGCTAATGTATAACAACATGTTTAAAGTAGTTTTTAATTTTGATATATTAAAATTTTTGGAAAAAAATTGAATCAACACGACGTGTGGCAAGGCGCTCCTGTTCTACATTATTCCTTGTAAAACTCTTCAAAAATTTTTCTTCCGGGAGTTGGATTCCAATCCCTTCTTCGGCAACGACAGATGTGTTAACAAGAGATTTGACTAAAGCGGTTCGAATACAATTCCGGAAAAAAAAAGCGTCTTAAAGGGGATTTACAAGACTATAATCAAAAAAAAGTAAGGAAGGCTAAGTTCGGGTGTAACCGAACATTACATACTCAGTTGAGAGCTGTGGAGACAAAGTAGGGGAAAATCACCATGTTGTAAAAAGAAACCTAGGGTAACCCTGGAATGTGTTTGTATGACATGTGTATCAAATGGAAGGTATTAAAGAGTATTTTAAGAGGAAGTGGGCCATAGTTCTATAGATGGACGCCATTTAGGGATATCGCCATAAAGGTGGACCAGGCTGACTCTAGAATTTGGTTGTACGATATGGTATCAATGAAAGGTGTTAATGAGTATTTTAAAAGGACGTGGGCCTTAGTTCTATAGGTGGACGCCTTTTCGAGATATCGCCATAAAGGTGGACCAGGGGTGACTCTAGAATTGTTTGTACGATATGGGTATCAAATGAAAGGTGTTAATGAGTATTTAAAAAGGAGTGGGCCTTAGTTCTATATGGGACGCCTTTCGAGATATCGCCATAACGTGGACCAGGGGTGACTCTAGAATTGTTTGTACGATATGGGTATCAAATTAAAGGTATTAATGAGGGTTTTAAAAGAGTGGCCCTTAGTTTGTATATGTGAAGGCGTTTCGAGATATCGACCATAAATGTGGACCAGGGTGGATCCAGAAACATCATCTGTCGAGGTACCGCTAATTTATTTATATATGTAATACCACGAACAGTATTCCTTTCCAGATTCCAAGGGCTTTGATTTCGCCCTGCAAAACTTTTTCATTTCTTCTACTTAATATGGAGGTGTCACACCCATTTTACAAAGTTTTTTTCTAAAGTTATATTTTGCGTCAATAGACCAATACAATTACCATGTTTCATCCCTTTTCGTATTGGTATATAATTATGGCATTTTTTCATTTTTCGTAATTTTCGATATCGAAAAAGTGGGCGTGGTCATAGTCGGATTCGGCATTTTTACACCAATACAAAGTGAGTTCAGATAGTACGTGAACTGAGTTAGTAAAGATATATCGATTTTTGCTCAAGTTATCGTGTTAAGGGCGAGCGGAAGGACAGACGGTCGACTGTGTATAAACTGGCGTGGCTTCAACCGATTCGCCCTTTTTCACAGAAACAGTTATCGTCTAGAATCTAAGCCTCTACCAAATTTCACAAGGATGTAAATTGTTCGACTTATGGCATTAAAGTATCCTAGACAAATTAAATGAAAAAGGGCGGAGCCACGCCCATTTTGAAATTTTCTTTTATTTTTGTATTTTGTGTGCACCATATCATTACTGAGTTGAATGTTGACATAATTTACTTATATACTGTAAAGATATTAACTTTTCTTTTAAAATTTGAATTAAAAAACATTTTTTTTAAAAAGTGGGCGTGGTCGTTCTCCGATTTTGCTAATTTTTATTAAGCAGACATATAGTAATAAGAGTAACGTTCCTGCCAAATTTCATCATGATATCTTCAACGACTGCCAAATTACAGCTTGCAAAACTTCTAAATTACCTTCTTTTAAAAGTGGGCGGTGCCACGCCCATTGTCCAAAATTTTACTAGTTTCTATTCTGCGTCATAAGTTCAACTCACCTACCAAGTTTCATCGCTTAATCCGTATTTGGTAATGAATTATCGCACTTTTCAATTTTTCGAAATTTTCGATATCGAAAAAGTGGGCGTGGTTATTGTCCGATATCGTTCATTTTAAATAGCGATCTGAGATGATGTGCCCGGAACCTACATACCAAATTTCATCAAGATACCTCAAAATTACTCAAGTTATCGTGTGTAACGGACAGACGGACGAGGACGGACGAGGACATGGCTCAATCGAATTTTTTTTCGATACTGATGATTTTGATATATGGAAGGTTTATCTATCTCGATTCCTTATACCTGTACAACCAACCGTTATCCAATCAAGGAGTTAATAGTACTCTGTGAGCTCTAGCTCACTGAAGTATAAAAGAGGTTGCCTTGTCGCGACCTGATGGATCCATTGTTTAAATTTCCAAAAAATGTATAGAATTGTGATTATGATTAACTGATGTTTTCAAGATGCGGACTTGTTAATTTTTGTACTATTAAAGCAGAGTACATGAATGTGTGTGTCCAGCGCCAAAGGCTTGGGTAAGCTAACGAGCCTATCCAGTTCAAATAAATAGCGTTACTTTGTTGATGGTATGTGGATTAAGTACGCACATACCGTTGACGCGATTGTAAAAAATTATGAAAGCTTAACCTTCGTGCTGTTTATGAGACGAAATCGGCGAGTACAAGGGTAGACGTGGCCCACAACTGCTGGTATAATCGAAAGAGGAAGGTCAGATATGAAAAGGCCGAGTAAAAGTGAACGTTCAAACGCTAGGGACAGAATACACAGATGGTTACACCGTGAAATCGGTGACGGCAACTCTGAGTGTAGACGAGACGGATGTCCACTCGAGCGTGAGGGCTACCAAGGTCAAGGAACTGATAGGATTGGCTGACGATGGGACCGCAGGCGTTTAACGGTAAGCCTGATTAAGTGGTGGATGAAAACTTATGCGTCGATGTCAAAAATACCGATGACTAGACGCCAAATACCGAGGACCGTGATGGACTACCGCTATGGACTTACTGAAGTGTATTGATGAGTCGATAACTAGTAACCAGTGATGGGTAGCCGATGCGTTATGTTCAGAGTGACCATTAATCGCCGCCAAATAACCGGAGGACTGATGAATGGTGAACCAATGTTGAACACAGCCATAAGATCGGTGGTCGATGCCAAAATAACCCATGGATTGATGCCAAACAAACTGATGAAGCGTGGTGGAGCGCGCGTGCAGGGGTAAACCATGCTTTTAACTGCTTGAGTTTATAGTTATGACGTGGAGATTTTTGATTATGCCTATTCGTGTTTTCCGAAGGTTCCAATATATGTGTCTTATGTACAATATGACGGCTTACACCTTTCCCCGTATGCTCAAGTTGGAAAAATTAGGTCCGATGTGAGGACAACCATAACTAGACTACACCAAATATTTTACTTTATACCAGAACAAATTTATTAGACCATGACACGATTTCTAATTTCGATGCCACAGAGCGATCCTTAGAGAATTACAGTTACCTCTGGGTCTTACTTTTGTCAAATATTTAGGCCTTGGTAATCGAACGCCCTTACTGCTATCCATTCCTACAAATTCCCCGATCTTAGCTTTTACTAGTTTTCTATCTATCCACAACGTGCAAGATTATATTGAAAGCTTAAAACGAGATTGCTTTTCGATGCCGCAATGTGTTTGTATGTAAGTTGCGACTCATGAAACTCGCAACACCTCGCAAACTCCTAATCGTGTAGTTGTACATTATCGTTTTATTTATGAGCTATCATAGTTACGAGCATTTACAGTTGAAAGATTGCTCTATTGATTTGCTATATGAAAAATTTTTCTTTCTAGACAAAATAATCAAAGCGCCACATGGTGAGAGTGGACCTTACTTAACGTTTGAAAATTATTAAGCTTGTTAACATCAAAAGTCATTAGTGCGACCAAACAGTAAATTATAACCACCGGAATAATCTCTACTTGCAACCAAACCAACAAATGGAATAGCAACAATATAGCATTGATAAGTCACAATAAAGCCAACACCGAATCCGCAAAAATTGAAAATTACTTTCATATTCAAGGATAGTCTGAGCTTGACTCAAGTACATATCAAGCGCATATTATACATACACAACATAAATTGTTCAAACATTACTTTTGATTTATTTAATCACTTTGCGAAATTTTACTACTTTAAATTTTAGTGGATAGTTTAGATTTATTTCAATGCACACATATATAGACATTATGTTGCATACATACCAGTGAGCTGCAATTATTCATGTTTTAAGGTTATTAGTGAATATAAACCAAAAAATTAGTATTAGTGCGACACAAACAAAGAATATCAAGCACTTATATCCCAAATAAAACACATTTACATAGTCATGCTTCGTAAAATGAATAACGCTCATAAGCCACGAAGCAGTTCGTACTCAATGTCTTATTGAGCAAGGAGTCAACTGTGTTATACGAAAACACTATCTTGATCAGTACGACTAGCAGTACAGTAAAATGAATATAGTCATATCAGTCGTTCTGACGCTAGCAACACAACGATGTACACGAAACTGAACTGAATACAGCGCTAAAGAGAAAACCCGATAATAAACGACGTATACAGTGTGAATTTACACACGAAACTCAACATGCTAAGAACTGAGTTAAAGCGACTATAGTATTTTTGTCAGTTATTAAAATACTCAACAATGTCATATATGTAGGATCATACACCTCGGACAGAAAGGCAACCCGACTGGACGAATCTCTGACCATAACACTTAGTATTTTAACATAGTAAGTTTTGTATTATAAATGTAAACTAATGATTCGAATCTATAAAAGGAGCAATCTGTGTAATTTCTCAGAGTTTGTAAAATTTTCAAAGCATTTAGACATTAATCTCGTTTCTTTGTAATAAAATATGACATAACTAAATACTCAATAAAATATAATCTTTATTCTACATATATGTATGGGACATATGTGTTGCGGGGCACTCGTATGTATTTTCCATTTTATGTGCTAGTCACTCATAGTATTTGTCTCTGTACTGACTAAGTACACATTTAGACACAATTTTTTGGCTCATGACTAAGTGCACTAATTTATTAGTACTGAAAGCAGACCTCTGATACATACATATAAGTCTACTGTTTAAACAGTAGAAAATAAAGTTACTCTGCCGCCATGAATCGGTGAACGAAATGCGACACTGGCAATAACGGACAAAATTATTAATAATTTTTACATACAACACACACACACACACACACACTAAAATGCAATACCAGCATGACACACACTCATCTAAGGTGATTCAAATTGAGTATCCTGTTCGTTGGCAAAGACAAATGAATTTTGTGCGTGGTCTGTTTTTCAATTTTCATTTAAAATTAAGCGTATGGAGTAATTTATGCCACCGACCCCCACCCACCTGATCGCTTTGTTTCAGTATTTTAATTTCAGACTACAGACGCGAGTATTATTTCGTACTCGTATTCCATGTAGATACTCATAATGCTGATGTAGTCAACTGGTCGTCGGCTGATACATTATAAGCTGCACACATTCATCTTCATTCGGGCGCGAAGTTGTGGCGGATGTTGTGATTGCTGCGTTTTTAAATGCTGGTGACACTGACGCTTGTTGCTATTGTTGTGTCGTGTTTGCAGAGATGGTGGTGGTGGAAATTAGTTGTATATTTACAACTGCAATGTTTTAATGTCTGCTGGTTTTGAGTTTTTAATCAGCAGCAGACGAGCACGCAAGCATCTTCTGTGTACTTTCTTACAGTATTTGGTTGCTTTTTCACTTTGTCTAAAATATTAAAAACACATTTTTTATAGTACACTTCTGTTGCGCGAGTGTGCCCTTTCAGTCTGTTGTTGCACGTCGCTGAGGATGAATTAGCTCGTAGAGATTTTGAGTCTTGTAGTGTGAGAGACTGAGTGCGTTAGGTCATGATTACGGTCTCGTGGTGCTTTTTATAAAAACTGAGTGATGGATCGATATGGATGAAGTTTCTAAGGCTTTGGGGGAGTAGTTTATAACTTTAACGTAAGAAATTAGAAATATAATTAGACAGTAAAAAATAATTATAAAATGTCGTGTTTTTGTGGAAGTCAGATACATTCACCGTAGCTATCTGCTAATACTTAGCGATAATTGGTACCCAGTCCTAGTACCATATACGAGTAACGTATGTAGCTATATATGTATGTATGTAGTGTTTAGCATTAGCATAGTGCGACGAACATTGTCTGCCTGAAAAATTCCGCTTCCCTACGTTTTGAAAGATAGTCACGTCTCGCTTCGCTTCTATCCTGCGTCTACTTCATCTTACACTACTCCCTATATTACTGACCGTCTCCCCCACTGGCCGCACGCACTCCCACTCCCACTTCGAATCTCTCTCCACCACCACCTACCCCACTCGGTGCAACTCCATCCCCACTCTCACCACACACTCCCAACTCCCATCGCACTCCACCTCTCTATATCTTTTCTCTCTCTTCCCCCTTATGTTTTTCTTTTCGTTCGCATTTCTACTTGCCTATCCTAGGCACTTTTCTATGCCTTTTCACATTTCTTTCGCGTTCAGTTATTTTCTTTTACATGTTTACCTCTACCATTAGTAACCATAAGTTCGTCAATTCTGAGGGGTCGTCCGAGTCTTAAATTGTAACTTTATCTTTGTAGTCATGCCTTACTTCGATATCGTTGTGCAGAGTGATCTATCTATAATAGAATCAGAGACATATATCGTTGCATCAGATGCTTCTCAAACAGACCCAGACATATCTCGAGGTATTCCGAAATACTAGCACAAAAGATATGCAGATGTGTTTGTGTATGTATACGTCTACATAAACTTATAATTGTAAGACCTACGTCTACCACCACCTCTAACTTGCTCTAATGTATCTGTTGTTGTGCAATACGCTAATGCGGTTTTCTTGCAAACGTATCCAATTCATCAGCACTTCGTACGATATGCAAATGAAACTGGTGTGTCATATTAAAAGTGACAGATTTGTTGAAATTCATTATATTCCACGACAAAAGGAGTAAAGGCTGGGTCGAAAGGGTGGCGCTCGGATCATGTTTCCATTTACTTGCTAAAGCACTACTGCTGAGTAAGCGCATGTGTAAAATCTGTTATCGAGAGGGAATTCGACACCAACGCCACACACGAACAAACGAGCTAAATGAACTAATAATGAAGAAATACGCTTGAACTGAGATTTTCGCCGGACATGCCCAAGTTCGTTCATGCTCTAATGCCAAGCTGTCCATCTTAAGTGAATGAATGGATACGTTCGAACGCTCAAATTATGCAAATATATCTAAATGATATGCCATCAAAGGTTGTACATGCCCGTGCACGTGTGCGGTATTTAACCATATTGCAAAGTGAGACAATATACAAAACACCGAACCAAGAGAGGGAGCTACGTTAGCGCACACAATACGAAATCCTTGAGGCGATTTAACCAAATGGTGACATTGATATCATCATACAATGGGTCCACACCATTTAATTAGATCACTGATTGTTACAACCTGCATGTGTACATATGTATGTATGTATGTAAGTATGTATTTACGTATGTGGAGTTGCTGATAAAAAAGAGGTTGAGAATGTTTATGGGTTGGTTGGTGGTTTGTTGATTGCTTGGATGCTGATGCTGGTCTGATTTTGGTTACATTGGCAATTGGCTCGATTATCTGCACTGTTGCATCATATCAGTGACAGTTACATGACAGCACACACGCATCCACAGATATAGACATGCCTTCGTGCAGGGATATACAGCAAACGAACTGATAAATGAGTTAACACAGTCCACTTACTATCGGGGTTAGTTTCTTTTATTAAGCTCGTTTTGGCGTCGAAGTATGGTAATCTCTGATGGCACATGTCAATGTCGTATGTTTATTTTGAATGTTGACGACAATATTGACCAAATGTCAATTTGGTCAGTAACTTGTCAGATTTGAGCGTTGAAATGAAAAATGTGTAAATTGGGACTCATAGTATAAGGGATGTTACCAATGTAGAGTTTTAGATATTTGCTATTCCAGATGTCAGGCAGTTAATGCGATCAAAGAAAAAATATCGACTAGTGTTTATCTGTTTTTATAACTACGACCATGTTCGGTCCCACATTTGGTCACAAAGCCGTGTTTTAAGAATTCCGGCATATTAAACTGCGGAAATATTGAGAAGAATGCCAAGGATCTCACTAACTGAACATTGAAGCTCCCAGCTACTTTTTCAATAATATATGTATGAATACTTCAACTAGCCAAATCAATGATTCCATCCCAGCAAAAATTCGACCTTATACAAAAAATATATTTTCTACAGTCGGAGAACTTACGGTCATTACGAGCACATTTGGTAGTATGAAAAGAATGTACATACATATTCTCCTTCTTGATATGGTCGCCCGTATAAGCCCAGTTTCATACATCATATCAGCGGGGGCCATTTGTAGTTTTGGATACATATCCAAAGGAATAAGTACCATGGAGGAAAATCTAAAAGGGCATATTTTCTGCATATCGAACACAGACAAAGAGGTCCTACGGTTACACATCTTTATCACTAAGCAACCAATCAAAACACGGCTCCGTTAATCGTTCGGGATATAACAAGTTTAGATGCTGGCCGGCAACAAAAGGGCCAGAAAAAAAGGCTCATAACAATGCATCCAGGAACAAACATTTGTAAGATATTTTCATATCAAATGAATTTGTTCGATGTTGCTTTGTTGAATATACAATTTTGGCATAGGTTTCATAACTTGCATCGTCTTTTATAAATCTTTTAAGATTGTATTTTTTATAACTATATTTTTATAAATGAATTATATTTTTATAATTTAAAATTCATACAAATTTTAGAATAACAACGGGAATTTTGAATATTTTATAAATGTGTTTATATTGACAGTTTTGTAGCCCAATCAACTTAGTCTAAGTAATTTTAAGTTACAAGTTTCAAAATCGTATAGTAATTTTCAAAGGGTGTTTCATATTTTCATTCACATAAAAATAAACCTCTGCGCCCTTCTTATGTAATAGGATCTGCACACGGTGAATCAGAGTCAAGAGTCAGTTTCGATGTGTTAGTGAAAATGCATGTGTTAGTATTAATCACACAGCAGACTCGCGAGTCAGACGCATCGTGTGTAGACCCCATATGAAAATGAAAATCAACCTTCGGAAATTGTGAAAAATCAATACGAATTTCGAAACTTGCAACTTTCACTTTGTTAGACAGACTAAAACTTTTGTTTAACCAACTTCATACTCAAACTCAGAAGACTCTCAATAAATAACTCGACGTTTTCGTATAATTTGAGATTGGTTTGCATAGTTTCGGTTGTAAAAGTTTTTTCAAAAATAAAAAAGAAGGATTTTATAGACGCTGCTGTATATACATACATACAGCATACAGTGGAATCTCCTTAAGAATAATACTCACAGAAAAGTGATGTTCGTTAGAAAAGGTTTATCTGTACACATATGTATTTTGGTGTCAATATATATGTTTATCCTATATCTTGACCAAAATAATATTGAACTGAAAAATTGCTAGAAACATTGAAGAAATTTTTTCTTTGCAATCAAAGTCAATGCGACGTGAAAGTCGCTCTTTGCCAAGCGATTTTAGCCAGCAGTTTGACCCTGGCGTAAAAATTCAGTTATGCGCATGCGCGACCGCTACCACTTGAGCATGAAGCCATCACACACACACACACAGGGGCGGACATCAGAATAAAAAGCCACAAATGGCAAGCGCGAATGACCAAACAAGCAGCAAAAATTATAAATGAAATTATTGATTACATTTTGTAAAAATTCCGTTAAATGCTAAAGCAATAACACCAAAATAAAAAAATTGCACAATGCAAAGGCCGAGAATATGTCGACATCAAAGAAATGCGTTGACGTGTTGCGATTTTCCATTTGTAAACGCAAAAACCACTCGCACTCGCTTTAATCTTGACTCATTTGTGCCTTGCGTTTAACGGATGTGTGTTAAAAACGAAGAGTGGGGTGCGCATGCGCAAAGACGCGTGCAATTATTTTGCAGCTAACGCGTCGCGTTCTGCCTGCAGGCAATACAAAGCCCATCGAAGGCGTAAATTAGAACCTGATTTACGTAAATTACGGCTTAAAGTATTTCAAACGCAAAGATATGCGCATTAACATTGCTTATTCGGTTTCCACCTTAAACTTTTACAACAACACTCAAGTTGTATCAAATAATTTGACTGTGGCATATCCACAGAAAACATGACAGCAGCACTGCACTTCCTTATGTTGTTGCCGCCTAAACTGCAAGATATGCGAATACTCAATTGAGTGTTTGTATGTAATATAATTTTATAATAAATCATCTGCTGATTGTAAAACACAAAAAATTGATTGAAATCACGTACGAAGTGTAATAATTTATTTCACGCTTGCAACTTGCCAATTACCAATTCCGCCAGCAGCTCATTGTATTCATCATATTGTAGTGTGATGAATGCTACACCGACTGATATTTCCCCCCAAGGAACAGATCTCACTGGCAAATAGCTGCCAACTCCAATCAACACCTGTCAATTATTTGTTCGGAGACGGTAGTGGCGAAGCAGCAGCAACAAAATGTCGCTTACGATGCGCTGTAGGCTGTGTGATTATCTACCGACACCTCACGCCCCAGCCAATGAGGCATCGTATCATGCGATATCCGCTGAACCACATGTAAGAAATAGAAGAAATGGCTTCTGCAGCAGCAATTGCGACGACAGATAATCGGAAGATCAGTTGCTATAGTTTTTGCAACTCAATAACAAATTGCTGCTCACTTAAAACTTACATATGTATGTATGTATATGTATGAATGTGTTATAGTAAACATAATACGCCAAGTGATAATCCGCATGCGCATTGTTCCAGCGAACTGTGGCTGCTGATATCCTGCCATTTGTAAAGGTCTACGCAGAGTAACGAACATTGAATCGAGCGTAGTGCGAAATGTGCGCAATTATGTAAGTAACATGCAATCGGAGTACATATTTCTGTCATTGGCCCAAAACCCAGTTGTGGCAACCACCTCAGTGTACGGATGTACCCTGTGCTGATTTGCGATGTTGCATGTACCGCATGTCGTTGCAACGGTGTTTTGTGCAGCCATATGAAATCTGCCTCTTATTTAATTTGCTTATCGACATCTGATTATGTTGGACGATTTGCGATAATTCTCAATTGGCTCCTTGGTACTTTATGTTGCACATTAGCTGTATTCTAACCAGTTTTATTCGCATCCAAATGATATACGACTCATTTGCAATCGCAAATCGTTGCTCTAATCGCACGAAATGTGATCCTGATATATTGTTCGAGTTTATTAATTTAGTATCTATATTTCATATATCAGCTTCAGGCTGCAAGACTAGATGGGGTGGCACAGAAGATTTGCCGATTTGGATGGCAAGCAAGGAAGGGGAAAAGACGTCTTGTTGGCATAGAGTGGACACATTTTTTCAGTCTGCAATTTATTTACTTATGTATGAAAATAATAGAAGTGGACGACAAAAAATTTGGTTTGTAGTTGGAGGTTGAAAATGAATTGCCTATGCTAAACATCTGAAAAAATAAACATATTTTGGAATAGACCGTTATTCGTGAACTTAAACCCACACGCCTTATGCAATTCTATGATTTATATTACCCTAAAAACACAGCGAACCGCTCAGTCAATATTTAGAATTATCGTGCTAAGAATGCGTTCGTTGGTTGATATACCAGCAAACAGTTATAAGGCTTTCGCTTCGTTGAGTTCATTTTCATCGCTCGAGTTAAGTTTTTCAGAATATTATAAAATAAATTTATTGAGTTGACACATCTGCTGATGCCTTCTTGTTTTAACTTCAATTCCACCAATGTCTGGTGTTGACGTGAGGAACGATAGACGAGCCTTCTTTGACTGACTGTAAATGCAGATTTAAGATAACCTTGATTGAATAAATGTGCACATAAACTTTCTGGCAAGTTGACCAGGCATAACGAACCCCTGTTAGAGCTCCCCCAGTGAGCTTGTTGTAGTGGCAACCAGATCCTGATGCACATTTTGCCCACCAGCCCTAAAACCATCCAACCATGCAAAAGTTAGAACACCACCTTCAACTCTTTGGCACCTACAATGCTAATGTGTGATACTGACAGGTGTCATCAAAAAGCCAGTACTTCGATGGAGCATAGAAGGCATGAACCCTTCCGCTGTCCAACCGGTACAACTGTGCTCCTTATTTGGACACCTACCAAGGTGCGTCGGAGTGTAAAGGGGTTGGTATTAAGCAAAAGTTCCGGTTTATAAAAGACTATTCTTAGTCTTGCTCATGCAAATACCTCGAGGAGACGTATGAAGAGTCTTGACGCAAATATTTAAAATTGTCAAAATTAAGTTTAATAAATCATAAGTTTTATTCAGTTCGCATCAGAAAAACCTATTTTTTATTCTAAAGAAATATATTAAAAATATATGTCGGAGTTACCTCGACGTTTTCATTTGATTCCGTTTCACTGAAACGATTATATTCTAAAGGCATCATGATTAATATTTGTGTTATGAAGCGTAATGAGTCCCCGAACGATGTGTCGATATTGCTGCCAATATAAAAAATAACTCTTCAAAAATCTCAATCATGTATTTCAACTAACTCCACATATCTGAATCATATATTTTCATCATATACTCTCTTTGACACATCACTCAGGGCCACATTCGATAGAGCAATATTACTCCACTTTACTTCTATCAAAATAATATCTCAGTAAAAAAAAGGAAAGATCACATGTGCCTTTCACCGCATACTATGTTACAAATTTAATTCAATGACGCAATACTAAATATGCAAAGTAGATTCTAACACAGTAGTTGAATGTACCGACATATACATTCCTGTATTGAGAATTAAAAAGTTAATAGAAAATAGTGCATTACAAAAATTTAGCAGCGCCCAGCGTTTTCTGTTTCGATGCTCTCATTTGTTTCAACAACAGTTGGCCCCCACTGCCAGTTGGAAATCGGGTGTTGCCAGCTTGATCCTTCGCGGCTTATACCCTAGTATTTGCTGCATCAGTGGCGGCCGCCTCAGTGTGGAGGTAGCGTGCTTCGTCTACCGGCAAAGTGACATCAAAAGTGTAGAAAAAAGCTCATTCAATTAGAAAAGGCTTTACCGGGGTGGCCCTCGACAGTGGTTTGGAAAGCTTTTCTGTGCAAATTCATCTGCCATCAAGACCCTCCAATTCTTAGGAAAATTAAAAAGGAGCACGACGCAAGTAGTAAGAGAAACTGGACCCAAATCTCCTCGGAGGTCAAATACGCCAGGTATTATTTTTAGCTGCCTACGTTGTTTGTTTACAAAGAAGCCCAGCCATCTATGTGTCTGCATTCAATATCAGCATATAAATACTGTCTTTTATTCAGTGGTAGCTTGTGGGACTTTTACTTAGCCCTGGTCTCAAAGGACGCTACCTTCGGCTCAGTTTTGTAAGCCTTTTATAAAAGGTGGAAGCCCTGACAAAAGTCCTAATGGTCTCACAACCAACGATAATAACAAATTTTTCTATGAAAGACCCACCTTTCGAAAATTTCTATTGAAAGAATAATGAATATTTCATATTTCTTTCAAAAACTCATATCAGGTTAATGAAAATTTGTACTAATGCATTTAAATATATGATATGATCTACCTCTGATCTGGTTCTAATATGCACTTAATCTCATGATGATGTGGTCTATATTAATCTATTCCGTTTTTCATAGAAATATGAAATAGTTATTATAATTGATATTTTTTTATTAATACAAAAATAGTTCTACTCTTCTGAGTTATGAGCCCAAATTAACAACTTTCAGTTGCGCTCTGTATTAATTTTGTTCATAAGAGTGCAATTTCACCCATCAGCATCAAAACCTCTGTTATGGTATTTTTTCTTTAATACCGGGGTTTTCAGTGCGAGTTTAAACTCCAGTTAAAGTTGACTAGAGTTTCGAGTTTAAACTCGCACTGAAAACCCGAGCGTAAGACATCAAAAATCCTTTAAGACATTATCAAATGCGTACAAAAGTATGTTGAATTTATATTTGAGTAACTTTTCATTAAGTACTGCATATTTTAAGGCGCACGAAATGCTCTTTTTAATATTTAAGAAATAAAACTTATAGCTATCTGGCTTCAATTATGTGGGTGCTTGAGATCTTCTAAAATCTTTAAGAAGAGTCTTCTATAAACTTTAATCACAGCTAAGTAATCCTAAATCGATACTCGGATTTGGGTGTTTTTGTTATAGTTATGCACACATAACTTACGACATGACATACCTTGATCGCATTTCACTTAAGCTTAGATCTGTCTTTGCGCAAATCAATAGCATGCACTCCCTAGACGATATTTTAAGATATTTTCTAATGTCAATAAATCAAACAACGAGCTTGAATAGTTCAAACTAAAAGTGGTATAATACCCATTGATTTAGTGAATGCGTACACAGACGTACACACTTTACTGTTATTTTATTAGTTTATTTCTATTTTTAAAGATCCATTTTTATTGATTACAATTCAGCAGTTACGATTGCATTCATATTCACACCTTTAAACACACAATAAGCGACAAACCCAAAAACGGTGCCCGAGGATATCCAACACTCATAGGAACAACAACAATGTAATAGCAGAGAAAACACAATAACCAATAGCAATGCCACCTCCAACTTCACTTGTATTTTGCAGGCATTCGAGTATGGATTTTCATCTTCATCTCTACCTGGTCACCCTGCTAGCACCACCGCCTCCACTCTCAACTGTAAGGTTAACACCATCAAAGCTGCCACCACCACTCCAAAGCATCCATACATCGCTTTTTGTCCGCATTGTCGTTACAGTCGTCGATTACATGCCATATCCAATTTTTCGATCGACACGAGCGTGCATAAAGCGAATTAAACGAAAAATCGGTCATCAAAATCGAAGCGCACCGAAATAGCGAACGACACATCGAATAAACCTAATAATGAACACATACATAGATACATACACATATGTACCCACGTATATCACATGGAAATGCAATAAAAAGTAAACGAATATAAGGAATTTAAACGTTCATATTAACAATGTTAACACCACCAACAAACCAACCAACCAACTGCCAAGGCCTCTACTCAGGGCCGGCTTAGCAGGTAGGGAGCCCCCGAAAAGTGAAAAAGACTTCTAAAATTTTCTTACAAACATAAAATTCTAGAGAGTGAAAGAAAAATATAATCAGAACTGAAAATAAATTTTAGACAAGGTTCCTAAAAAGGACATTTCCGATTCATTTGACAAATTGTATGAGCGTGCAAAGAGGTGTATCGAAGTGAAAGGAGAGTATATTGAATAATAAAAAAGGTTTATAACTTTTCTTCAGCTGGACGGTCATACTGGTGAAAGTCTAGCGAATCAAACTTTAAGTTTCTTACTGAAGACTATGGTTTAGATATTCAAAATTGTAGAGGACAATAATATGGCAACGCATTAAACATGTTCAGGAAGTATAAAGGTGTGCAAGCAAGAATATTGACTATGAATGAGAATGCGATCTATGTTCCCTGTTGCGCGCATTCTCTTAATTTGGTTGGAGAGCATGCTGTGAAGTGCTGTTTTTATGCAGTCGATTTTTTCGCCAATATGCAGACATTATATAATTTTTTTCCGCTTCCACCTATCGTTGGGGCGTATCAAAAAATAAAATAAACAATGAGAAAACTTTGAAGACATTGTCAACTACATGCTGGAAAGCACATTCGAATGGGACGAATGCAGTTTACGATTCATTTGATATCACACTAGAGGCTCTAGAAATCATTGCTGATGATGAATCACAAAATACTGATACTCGTTATGAGGCGACGTATATCGCGAATAAAATGCAAAAATTCGAATTTGGTTTCATGTTGATTTTATGGAACTCTATTTTGACTGCTATGCGTTCAGTGAGTAAGTCATTGCAAAGGAGATTTGCAAACGTGTGGTATTTTGTAACGATTGTTAGAAGAGAGTTTAGTTTAATTCCCTGAAAAGTTCAATGATTTCGAGGAAAAAACAATTATTACCTGGTCTAGGTAATAAAGAAATCGTAATGATTTCGGATAAAAGGTTTCCTCGAAATCATCGACAATCTTCACAGTGAAATCAAACGACGTGCGCAAGTGTATATGGAAGTTTCAGAGAGATTTGCATTTCTCATCAACTTTTCTCTAAGTGATGGAGACCTCCACGAAGCTATAAATAACTTAGTTCCTTTTTATTCTAGAGAAGAATTTTTCATTGAAATGAAATAATTCCAAAGTTACGTGAACTTCAGATACACTGGTGCAAAAAAACTCATAGGCATTTATATAAGATTCTAATGGAAGATCAATTGACCGATGTATTTCCTAGCACAGAAATAGCTCTTCGGATTTTTTTAACATTAATGATCACAAATTGTTCTGCCGAAGGATCCTTCTCGCAATTAAAAAGAATCAAAGCTGCTGAAAGAGCCACAACGCGACAAGAGCGACTCGCGATGTTACGCATACTTTGCATTGAGTCAGATTTATTGAACAAAATCGATATTGATGATATAATTGATGAATTTGCCGAAAGCAAATGTAGAAAACGACATGTTTCAAATGTAGATAGTAATTTTATTGATATCATTACATTGTGACAATAAAATTTTTATGAAAGTTATAAGTTTGTATTTTTTAATGGAAAAAAGAAGGGAACGGACGTGAAAAAAAGGGCCCCCAAATTGCTGGTTGCCTAGGGCCCCGTTGAGGGTTAATCGGGCCCTGCCTCTACTTATTGGTAAAGCAGCAGCATCATCGGTGTTGCAACAGGAATTTCAACAGCAACAATCACATGAAGAAATACATTATAACAAAAATAATCGACACAATAACAACAGCATTGGCAGAAATGATATAAATTGTAGAAATGGCCAGATGCCACATGCCACACACAACCGAGCAATGGGCAAACAATTTTGCTTTTTACACCTCTCTTCCCCACCAAAACCCAATCCCATTCTATGCGTCCATCTTACAGATACTCACACTGCAGTGCTGTATAAGTGAGGCATCAGTTCGCTGTGTGTGCATGAAGGGGACCCGATAGTCCGCGTAACCATGCAACTCTGATGAGCCCATCCACAATTGTTGTAGTGAAATCAACGCTTAATGGTGTTTATATGATTCACTCGCTATCACCGTTTTAATGTGCATTCAATGGCGCATCCATCTTTTGGCAATGCAGTGAAGGGCGAGGGATGTGCGTTGTAAGGGGTGTGGTGGATAAACAGCAAAAACCTACGAATTGTAAGTTGAAATAGCAATATTTTGCCGTAAATTTTTTCTTATTTATTTCGATTTTTTCCTATTACATTTTGGAGACCATTAGCCAACTTATTTGCTAGTGAGTAGTTAGACTCCCAGCGTGCCTCCCAGTCTGCCACAATGCCAGCAGTTTCAGCATCTTGCACCATGCAACACAGCGGTGCATTTCATTGCATTTGCGACCGCTCAACGGCACATTCATCGATCTTGACGTTGATGTCTCGCTGTTCGTATGAGCGTAAGCCTGTATGTAAGACAGTTTGTTCTTTTTTGTTGTACTGTTAGAATCGTGCCATATTATGGTTCGTAGCCTGGCCAACTGGCAGTCTTCCAAAGCATATTACGCTCTTATTTTTCACTGCTAGTTTTTTTATACTCAGTTGAGCAGAGCTCACAGAGTATATTAACTTTGATTGGATAACGGTTGGTTGTACAGGTATAAAGGAATCGAGATAGATATAGACTTCCATATATCAAAATCATCAGTATCGAAAAAAAATTCGATTGAGCCATGTGCATCCGTCCGTCCATTAACACAATAACTTGAGTAAATTTTGAGGTATCTTGATGAAATTTGGTGTGTAGGTTCCTGGGCACTGGTCACTGATCGCTATTTAAAATGAACGGGATTATAACCACGCCCACTTTTTCGATATCGATAATTTCGAAAAATCGAAAAAGTGCAATAATTCATTACCAAATTCGGATAAAGCGATAAAATTTGGTAGGTGAGTTGAACCTATGACGCAGAATAGAAAAATAGTAAAACTTTGGACAACGGGCGTGGCACCGCCCACTTTTAAAAGAAGGTAATTTAGAAGTTTTGCAAGCTGTAATTTGGCAGTCGTTGAAGATATCATGATGAAATTTGGCAGCACCGTTACTCTTATTACTATATGTATGCTTAATAAAAATTACCAAATCGGAGAACGACCACGCCCACTTTTTAAAAAAAAATTTTTTTAAGGCAAATTTTAAAAGAAAAGTTAATATCTTTACAGCATATAAGTAAATTATGTCAACATTCAACTCCAGTAATGATATGGTGCAACAAAATACAAAAATAAAAGAAATTTTCAAAATGGGCGTGGCTCTGCCCTTTTTCATTTAATTTTCTAGGATACTTTTAATGCCATATGTCGAACAAAACATTACCAATCCTTGTGAAATTTGGTAGAGGCTTAGCTTCTAGGACGATAACTGTTTTCTGTGAGAAAGGGCGAAATCGGTTGAAGCCACGCCCAGTTTTTATACACAGTCGACCGTCTGTCCTTCCGCTTGGCCGTTAACACGATAACTTGAGCAAAAATCGATATATCTTTACTAAACTCAGTTCACGTACTTATCTGAACTCACTTTATATTGGTGTAAAAAATGGCTGAAATCCGACAATGACCACGCCCACTTTTTCGATATCTAATATTACGAAAAATGAAAAAAATGCCATAATAATATGCCATAATAATATACCAAATACCCTGGTCCACCTTTATGGCGATAACTCGAAAAGGCGTTCACCTATAGAACTAAGGCCCACTCCCTTTTAAAATACTCATTAACACCTTTCGTTTGATACCCATATCGTACAAACAAATTCTTGAGTCACCACTGGTCCACCTTTATGGCGATATCTCAAAAGGCGTCCACCTATAGAACTAAGACCCACTCCCTTTTCAAATACTCATTAACACCTTTCATTTGATACCCATATCGTACAAACAAATTCTAGAGTCAGCCCTGGTCCACCTTTATGGCGATATCTCGAAAAGGCGTCCACCCATAGAACTAAGGCCCACTCCCTTTTAAAATACTCATTAACACCTTTCATTTGATACCCATATTGTACAAAAGCATTCTAGAGTCAACCCTGGTCCACTTTTATAACGATATTCCGAAAAGGCGTCCATCTATAGAACTATGGCCCACTCCCTCTTAAAATACTCTTTAATACCTTCCATTTGATACACATGTCATACAATCACATTCCAGGGTTACCCTAGGTTCAATTTACTACGAGGTGATTTTCCTTATTTTGTCTCCATAGCTCTCAACTGAGTATGTAATGTTCGGTTACACCCGAACTTAGCCTTCCTTACTTGTTTTTGTTGGTTTCTTTAGCTATCACTATTTCTACCGTTACGCTGCTTATTGGCGAAATCTTTTCGTATTTTCGGTCAGTTCGGTTTATTATTTTAATGTAATCCGTTTTGTGGGCAGAGGTGAGAACACCTTGAAATTTTGTTCTGATTTTAATTTTTTTGTTTTCATTTGAAAGGTTTGCCTTTGCACAGCATGAGGAAGCAAATGAAGTTCAGTTAAGCCAATAGCTTTTTGTAGTTTTCTTTCAGTTTTTTTCTCATATTAGAATGAAACATTTTTGCTCAAAAAAAGCTGTATTTATTGACTAACTTTTAGGATTTGATTATGTGAAAGGGTAATTTTGTGTCGGCAACCGATGGAATATATAGAATTTTTAAGTTTTTAAATTTTTAATTTAAGCCGTTTAAATTAGAGCTTACGATTTCTTCTCGAATACAAGCGAGTATGTCGAGAAATCGGGAAATTTGCTCCTCGCGAGATTCTCGAAGCTCGAAATGCTCATAAAGCTCGCGAGCTTCTTGACATTCAATTTAGCTGCAGCATTGTCAATAGTTATGAACAGCTTACGATTTGTTCTCGAAATTCTGTTTTGCATTCTTGAAGAATTGATTTGATGGTGTTATTTTAGTCGAACACACAAACGCACATGTGTCGTAACGAAGGGTGGAAACTAATTGGGGTGAAGGAGAGAAAGGCAATAGATGACTCCATCGCCGGTTTAGGATAAGAAGAGAGGACGGGCGGGTAACGGTGCAGTTGATGGAGGGAGCCGAAGTTGCCGGTAGAATCGTAGCGGTGGATCGTTTTTCTATGAAAAAAGTGAAAAGAAGTTTATTCGGAGCCTAGCCCCGTAGATTCTGTGACGAAAGGCGCACTAGTTTGAGTGAAAAGGAAAGACTTTCTGTGAGCTCACCAAATCATGCATTAACTCGGAAGCAAACGAGTTCAGGAAGCATTGGGTCAGATGCTTAGTTCAATCAAAAAGATTATTAGCCACAACCATTAATAAGAGTAGACAAGACTTACGAATACTCACTTGGTACTTTGTCTGATCATATAAAACATTGTTGAATAGAGTTAACAGCTTTTACGCGGCGTCGACGATATGAATTTCATTCAATAAAAATTACAAATGTTTCAACGAGTTTTCAGAGATGAGCATTCTTTATTTTTAACTCACAATTGCGAAATATAAATCAGTTTATCATGAGTTTTTTTGAACTTAGTCAAAAGGCATGGACGTGACTGTCTTCCGCTGTGCCAAAGACTTCATATACATACATGAATGAAGCTGAGCAATAATCTTGTCCCATTCGTAGTATCCTAATAATAGGCTATATAATATTATTTTATATAACATATATAATGAACAGATATACATACTAAGGCGACATTTTCGATAAATATAAAATGAGTGTGAGGATACAAAGATTCACGTTTCTTGTGGTCTGCATGAGATAGCTACACGGTTGAAAATTTTGATTTAGACCTTAAACTTTTTGGTCTACATATGTGATGAAAATTTTTTTGGTTTTAAATACAGACCTTGCAAAGTTTACAACAAAACGAGCTCATATAACTGGTTTTGAATTAAAACATTTTTGTTTAAATTTTAGTCCAGAAAATTTCCTTTTTCAAATTTCTGGACTAATATTTAAACCAAAATATATTGAAAATTAGGTTTATCCTCTGATAGTTTGTAACAAAGACCAAAAGATTTTAAAAACTCGGTAGCGGTGAAACTTTTTGATTTTAACTTTAAACTTTTCATTGAAAATTATATTTTTCAAGTGTCAGAACTAAAATTAAAACCAAGGTACCTTAGAATTCGCTAAAAACTATTTAGGGGTTTTAAAATTTGTATAAAAAACCTTTAGATCAGCAGTAAACTTTGCTAGGTTTAAAAAATAAACTAAAATTTTTGACCGTGCATGACCCTGAATCATTTATCTGTATAATATATGACGTACACGTATGCATTTGAGGAAATTTGAAGCTTCTAGCAGTTAAAATGGAGCAGAAATGACAAAAAGCTCCTCTTCTAACCAATCGGTTTGTATGGGGTATATATATATAAACGACGGATTTCTGCGCTTTTCAGACAGCAATGTGCCATATACGAAAGCTGAAAAATCGGCTGTAAGCGGGATAGGTGCTGTAGTGGTCTGATTCTGTCGGTTTCGAGAAATGTCTAATCCGACACCAAAATATACCCACTGAAAAAATTTCATCAAGATACCTCAAAAAATGAGAGACTAGCTCGCGTTCAAACAGATAGACGCATATGGCCAAATCAATCCAGATTGTCAACCTGATCAATTCGTATGATAAATGATGGATATGTTTTCTCTGCTTTAAGGACTTACAAATTTCGAGATTCGTGACATTTCACTTTCATGAAAGGTATAACAAGATGAATAGTGGTATCGTGTTATACGATCACGGAATGAAAACCATTTTCATTCCAGTTGATATCTCACATTGAATATTGAGTTTTGGGTGAGTTTGAAAATGAAAATTTCCTTCAAGGTGGAAACCTGCTACCAAAACTCTTTATTGCGCAGGGCCGTATAACGTCTTAGGATTAGTGACTGAAAACCATTTTCACTCAAACGATAACTACGCAACTATCAATCTATTTTTAAAAGTTATACGAAATTATGGACATAACGAGTACTTTTTCTCGCTAGTTCACATATGTCATTAATATTAACCATCATTCCAGAGCTTTTGTGATTTAAAAAACGCGTTTCGAGCACGGATCGTTAAACGTAATACGGGCCCCAGGAATAAACAAGTGGTTCGTGGCAGTAATGAAGCGATCTTATTGAATATGATTAAAGATATTTTGTTTCGTACGATGAAAATACTGCAGTATTGGGGTTTTACATTTGAGTCTAGTTAACACTACGGCTCTCATTGAGAAAAAGCGCTTGATATTTGGGAAGTATGCTTATATTCAAATTCAGCTCTAATATTACTCTGGGTGAAAAACAGAAGTTGGTGGTACACGAGTACATTCAAACTTTCCACCTTTAATAATAAGCTGAAAGACCAACCGAAATAGATCTTCTTTAAGGGCACAGCGCATCAAAGCCTAGTCGTAATAATATTGTAAGACTAGAGACATAAATTTTTAAATTGTATACGGCATCATAACCTCTTAAGAGTATGGCCATAGAAGGATTAAAGCCTAAAAACCATGAACATGCGGTAGTTTATTAGATGACTCGAATGCAAAAAATAAGAAAACGATTTCAACCCAAATAGAAGATAAAAATTGAAGTCAAAAGCACAAAGAAACTTCAAAGGAGTTGAATTTTGAAGAATCTGTAGACGTACAGAAAAAACGCTTGTCAAGTTGTTCTTGGGCTTGGGATTTTGTAAGCTGTGCTGCTTTCGAGGTCATAGAAGTAGTTTAAGTTAATAAAATATGCGAGGGTTAATTCAAAAGAGAGAGGAATAAATCGAATTTATTTTGATATTTTCGCCAACAACTCGCCACGAGATGCCAGCACTTTTACATTTCACCTTAACTCAAATGCAATTCATTCATGCAGAACATTAACAATTATTCAATAATTTATATTTAACTAACTCAACGGAAAGTCTTAGGGATTTCAGTGTCCTTAGTTTTATTTATACGTTTTGAAATATTTCTTTTATTTATGCCACGAATTCAATTCAATTAATTTCGGCTGCGAGTTCAAGCAAAAGTCAAACGTTGCTACTGTATTTACTGTTGCAGATAACGAAAAACTATTGTACAAATTTACAACAAAAACAGCAACGTGTGCAGCAGATAGACAGCAAATGACAATATCAGAGCTGAATATATTTTTTGATAAAAATCATTACTGCAACTCGAAAAATAAGAAAAATTACAAAAATAAAAAAATGCACTGCATTCGTCTGAAGCAACGTGCCAAAAGTTTGCTACTGCATTTTGCAAATTACCCCTTCCGCCATCCTTAGTTTTCCCTCAAAAACTGTACAAATTTTATCGACAATATTTTATTGAAGAATGTATGTAGTGAATAAGTGCTTTGTTTAATTTTGTTTCTTCCTATTCAAAGTTGCACAGGGTAAAGAGCCAGCAAGCTAAGCGCACGTTTTATTTGTACCCAAATTTTTCAAACAACAAAAATATCTTGTTAAGATTTATTTGTTAGATAGATCAAAACTATGCAAAAACAGCAAGCACATTAAACTTTAAATAAATAAATAAGCAAACAGTCAAGTTGCAAGTAGACTTAATTATCATTTTTACGTTGAACGTTGCTGCAGCAGAGCGCACAGTGGATAGGTTTAACACATTCGTGAATAGAGAAAGGAACGGGGGCCCAACTAAAAACATTTTGACACACTTGTTTTGAAAAGGTTAATTAAAAGTAAGCAACAACCCAACATACGTAGAATAGCCTTATAATAAGCATTTCAGATCGACCCCCACAGAAACCTTCCGCAAAGAAGACACAAATTGCGAAGTTGAGTGTCGATGATTTAACTTTTAAAGGATTGAAAAACGCGCTTTCGCTAAATTTTGACATTCAAACATATAGTGCTACACAAGCTCTCTGAAAGTAATGTCTATGTGGGGATAATGCGCACCACAAACCGTTTCCGCATACCTGCCAATCGTCCTTTTACCAATACAGCCTGCTTTAAGTTGATGGGTATTAACTCTAGGTCTTGTCTACTGAGGTAGCTCTGGGTATGTACACGCCGTCGCCCTCTTTCACTTCGGTTAGATTGAGAGAGCGTGTATGGGAAACTTTCCACATTTCTTATCGAAGTTTCTACTGCGAATATCCTGGGTGAGTACAGCGTTTGCGTATATTTGTCGAACCACATACTTCCTATGTGAAATTCAATAAACATCTTGCTTTCCTATATCAACCTTCCTTACCTGCACCAGAGTATCGAAAATCTGTACTAACCTGCGAAGAAATCAGCATCTCGTTTATTTCTAATCCTGGACATGGTAGATAACCAGATTTTCCTTCTTCCTCCAGCTCCCATATCTATCCCTTTACAGGGGCACAGGGCCAAGTTTTCTGTAAAAAGGAGCTATTCTTAGCTCAAGATCGGCCATACGTGCAGTCACGCCCTGATAAGGTGCCCATGCTTTCTTAACAAATATGGCGGATATAGACTCGATAAAAACCGTAATTCGGAGTGTCATCTGAACCGTGCCCATGGAATGAATGGCACTACGTTAGTGTGTCCTATAACGGTGGCCTCCAGACACCTGACACCCTCTGGTTGTAGTCTTGCTAGAATATTGGGGGCTATGTCCCAGCTGACCTACCTTCCCCATACCCGTGGGTATTTATTTATGTATAAAAATAATACACAAATAAAATAAAATGAAGCTAAACAGCTCCCAATAGACCAGATCGATTGCAACTTTCGGTGCAAGCTGAATCAGCTGCCGCCACAGAACTGTCGGGGCCGAATAGTCGCCCTGCAAGACGTGGGAGATGGCAGATATGGAGACTCTGCAGAATGCAAATCCGGCAGATTCACAATCTACAATCTCGCCGGATGATGAACAGAGGCTTCTTAACCCTCCAGCGAAAAGTGATCAGCCTGGTGAAACTGTAGAGTGCGATCGGCTAAGTGGTGCCACTCGTAAGCGCCTTAAGCGACTTCTGGCCAAGCGAATTAACTACGAGGAAGCCAAGGAGTTGCCAAAGAACCCTGGGGATCAGCCCGTGGTGAGGAGTCAGTCAAAAGTGGCCGTTAAAAAAGCTCGATTCCACCAGAGTGAGAGAGTCCAAAAATATGTCGCTGCCCACAGCTTATAATACAAAAATATGTCAAAATCTATGGAAAGCCGTGCATCGAATGTCGAGGCAACCATGCCTCCCTATCGTGATGCAACAGCTAAGCAGTCGGGTACTTTTAGGGAGTCCTGGGGTTAGGCTGGGCATAATCCAGCCTGACTATCCAGCCACAGTTTGGTCTTCAGAGGAACTGAAGGCCATAGAGAAAGCCATCCTAAAAGAGGTGATGAGCTAAAAAAAATGGTGTCATAAGGGCTATCGCCCCAAATCTCACTCCATGGCAGGGTGCCAAGCTGAAGGTGGTATCCGATGCAGACATACCCCGTCGCACTGTGGGTTTACTTTAGAGAGGAGGAATGCGTCTCAAACGACGATATCTTGCCGGTTTGAGTACCACGAACTGGAGAATCCTTAAACGGATACGAAAATCCACGGTGGTGGAAGTTACTATAGCCGTCTATCCGCTGTCTGCCGAGCTAATATAAGAACGCAACTTTTTGAATGTTGCCACAGAAATTTGGCTTTAAAGGCGAATTTATCGATGTGTCGTTTAGCTTCGGTAAGTTGAAGTAGGGCATTTTGGTTTTTCTAGTACAATCGGCAAGTTTTATTCGTTGGAATAATCTCCAGACCAGTTTGTTGTGTAATAGCACACCTCTTTGAGGGATACCCTATACTCACTTAAGTACTCATACTGACTCAAGATACCCACAGTAATCACCAAGTCACCTGCACAGAAAGTCATTTATGGCAAAGATATTACACCCAATAACGTAAAATTTACACAAACGCGCCGTCGACAGTATCGCAATCTGGCACAACATAAATTCATGTCGCACAAAAATATTCTACGGACAACTCCAACAATAACATAAATGCAGAGACAACGACACCAACCTTACAAACATAAATACATGAGGAAAGACTGGCCTGCTTTGGCCGCTGGCTGTTTGGCTGGTTGGGCGCATCTTCTACCCAGCCGCAAGATATGCCCCAAAAATGTGGCATCTGGATGCGATGTTCACAGCGAACAAGCGAACTGAGTGGCCGCCTGGCGAAACATATTTTCCATGTCGATACAATCGATTGCGTTATGCAAAATATATGCAAATTCCATATTGGCACAATATCGCACACAAAAGGCGAAGACACATCAACGAACCATGAAATATTCCTTCGATAAAGAACAAAAATAAAACAATAACAAACAAACAACAACAGTAAGATGAAAAATTATAAAAAATGCAGGTAAAAGAAAAAATGTGAAATTTTGAAAGGCGAAAAGACCTAAACGGTTTCGTTAGAAATGCTCTAAAGACAATGCCAACTTCCGTAAACGCTTTACACTCTGCCCCCGCACCAAACTACCGCCAGTGAGACTCTACGGCAGCCTAGCGATGTCTTCTTTTGCATTAGAAATTATTTCGATGGGACGATAGATTTGCAAATTTATCTTGTGGGTGTTTAAAACTTCCCACCAGAAAATTGGAACCTTATATAAGGCTTAATTCATATAGCCAAAAGGTTTATAATATCAGGTCTTAATTAATACGGAATATTAGTTGTATGGCGTATTCCTTATAATTCCTAACATTACTGTACTTATGTCATCAGGCATTAAGTTTATCTGAGAGATAACTTTATGTATAAGGCTTGTAGCCCTTTTAAAATAGACTTACAATGGGAGTTAGTTATTATAAGCCATTAGGAAGAATATAACAACCGTATTATGAAGCTTATGAAACATATAGAATAAAGCTTATATAAGGCTTTTTTGTAAGATACTAAGGGGCTTTGCTCCCTGCTCGCTACGCTCGCCAACCCCCACCCTTTTTCGACCTCTTCACCTTCCTCACCCTTTACGCTTACTCTTACTCAGATTATTACTTTTACTCTGTTTTCACTATAATCTTACTCTTACTCCTACTCTCCCTCTTACTCTTGCTCTTACTCTTATTCTCACTGTTAACTTTACTCTTACTCCTAGTTTTACTCATACTCTTATTTTCACCTTTACTCTTCGCCCTTACTGCCACGCTAACTCAACCTTTCCTCTATATTTCCTATTTCTCATTTATGTTTCTTTCACTCTTACTCTAACTGGCACTCCTTATTCTTACTGTTACTCTTACTATTACTATCTTACTCTTTTCCTTGCTCTTACCTTTACTCTTTTCTCTTACCCTTCCACTTACCCTTAGCCTATTATTCTTAGTCTTAGTCTTACTCTTACACTTATTCTTACTTTTACGTTTACTCTTACTCTTACTTACAACAGCACATACTACAGAAAGATCATACCACTGAAATAAAATATTCCGGAAGAAAAAAACTTTTTTATATAATAGAAGGACAAGTTTGCTCTATTAGAACCTTTTATATAAGGCATATAACTTACTCAGAATCAGGCTTACATTAGGCGTTATAATAACATAATACATTGGAGTTTAAATCGTTTTCCACCTGGTCCTTCCAGTGGAGAGGGAGCCGCCCTCTTCATCTGCTTCCATATGCGGGGTTCCGATAGAAACACTTTCTTAGCCATGAGCGTCATCTTTCATTCGCTAGACGCTGCGTTTTAATTCACTGGACTATGTTGTTGTCTGCGTAAAACTTGTACGGTTCATCACTAATCTTCTTCGGTACTCGCCATCGCCAAACGCGTAGAGGATTATGGACCTTCGAAGAACTTATCTCTCGAACACTCCCAGAGCCGCTCATCTGATCTTGTCATGGTCTATGCTTCTGCACCATATAGTAGTAGTAAGTACTCTACAATGTGATTCTCGTTTGCCGAGAGAGGACTTAACTTTTTAATTATATACCTAGTCCAAAGTAGCATTTATTGGCAAGAGTGATTCTCGCTGGATTTCAGAGCTGATGTTGTTGTTATGTTAATGCTGGTTCCCAAATAAACCAAGTCACTATTTCGAAATTACGGCTGCCAACAGTAGCGTGGTGCCAAGGCGCATATGCCTTATAATCATCTTTTTCAAAACTTTTTTTATGTACAGATTGATAATCTATCATAGAAAATTCATTTTCAGATCCTTCGTTCAAGTTACGGACAAAACAAAGTTACATTAAAAATACTTTTTGAAAGCTCTTCTAAACGGGATCACTATTTTGGAGTGATTCAGCCAGCCCAGAAAGCGTGAAAATATTCACTTCAAAAATTCGTTTGCCAGATGTCAATTGTGTTTGTGTGTCATGTGTGGGAAAAATATCCAAAACTTGAAATAGAGCTGCTCAGACAGCGAGTAATAAAATTCACTGCTTTTATGATGCTTTGAAACGACAAAAAGGGGTTTTGTATGAATAAGCGAGGTTGCTACGGACACGGCGACTGGCTGTCTCGATTATACCTTGTAAATCTCTTCAAAGCCTTTTCTCCCGGGAGTGGAATTCGAACCCGCAATCCTTTTGGTGAACGTGTCCTACGATGGTTGAAGTGCAGCAAACGCATTCTTTCACGCCATGCTATAGTTGTTGTATACTTATCCCAATCGACTTCTTTGCATATTTTTATTCTTTGCACAGTACACACTTGGTATATCATCATGTGTCAAAGATATGCTTTTTGTTTTTGCAGGTTTCAGGTATAATCTAAACAGCTGTCGCCTTGTCCGTCCTAATGTCACGTGTTTAAATTTCATTATAATAATTCCAGTTTCCTTAAAATGTAACGAAAATTTATCGACTAGAGTAAGGCTGTATTTATCACATATTCTTCAAGTTAAGGCAATATTTATTTATTAATTTTATTTAATTTTTGATAGCGCAAATTTGCCTAAAATAAATGGTTTTTAAGGAATATGATGTACTATATTTCCTTCTAAGAGTGAAACCAGAACTCTTTATCGCTTACAACCGCTTATGCCAGTTTTTTGCTGGGTTATAACCAGCCCATCTGCGTGTGTGTGTGTGTGTGTAGTTGCCTTGCGCTGAAGCGTGAGTATGAACCGCCGCACGAAGAAAGTTTGCCAGCATTGATAGGCGCTACTAGGACTGCCAAAATTTTTGCTATGAACTCGTATTACATTCTGTAAGCAAACATTTACAACTACTTACAAACACATGTACATGCGGGTAGAGTCATCCATAGCCAAGTCCCATCGATTGGTCGGCATCGATATTGACAGTGGTAACAAGCATCATTAAAACATTTAAATTACTCCCAACCTCATCGGTTATGCCCAAATCAAAATCATTCGGTAGACATCTTCGTAAGTACTGTGACACTTTGTACGTTTTCTATTTATGCAGTCGTTGGTATTTCAATCTTTTTCGATAGCGGTCTATTGCATACATTGTTGTTGTTGGTTTAGATAAGTGTGCACGAAATTATGTATACAAAATCACGAAGTTAGCCTACTCCAGTCAAGTGAATACAATAGGTGTTCAATACCCCCGCTCACTCTTCACATTCGAATAAAGTTTTGAATGGAGGAGCGGAAAGCGTTTGATCTGTATTTTGATAGAAGACGGAACGTAAAATGTTTAGTGTTTAATTAGTAAAGCAGTTGTTTATTGCTAATAATATTTGTTCAAATTATAAGTTTAATGAAGTTTTAATTATAGGCGCATACAAAGAAATCACTCCAATCTTTTCGGATAGCAGCATTTTGCTCACAGGAAGCTCTATCTGACGGATGTCTGACTGTCGAGAATGACGAGAAGTCAGTGTGAGCAGCCAAATGTGATACCACTGCTCAAAATATAAGAGCTTTAACGCTTTGGAAAACTGCCGAAGAGTTATTGGTGGTTGGCTGCTGGGACAAAGTAGACGAGCGAGGTTGCATTTGATGCATTTCCTTTGGCCATTAGGTTTTGTGGTAAAGATCAGATCCTGGATCTATTTGGTTCAGACAATGAGCCTGCTGATACTCTCACGAAGCAGCCGAAACGTAGGGAAACCGATGTCTGTTTATTTACGATCATTCTTGCAGCAAATCCTTCTTATGCTGTTCAATAGGATCCCCTTTATGTCACCATGCAGGCTCAGAAGCCATTGTCCGTGATTATTTTAGTAATTTATTTAACAGGTCTTGAATATTCCCTACTTGCAATTGATATTGGCATATAAGCTACAGATCGTGAAGCAACTTTTTTTGGTCTTAAATTTTCTTTTTGCACCATTTTGTGTTGTAGTGACAGTGCAGAATTGCGTTTCTATGTTGAAAAAATATACTACGGTTTTAATGTTGCGTATATGCAATGACGTGACAAATGCAAATCTGCATACTGTAACGAATGTAGGGAATTTTCGCTTAATCCAAACCTTCTGCTAACGTTCGAATCGCTAAACTGTTGAATAAATCACTCCAATATTCAGTATTGCAATATGGGCTTTATTTAGTCTACTTGGGAGTAGTAAAATTATACTTCAATATCACGTACTCACAACAGGTGTTTAAATCAAACCCTTACTGAATATCAGCTTTCGTGATTTTATACTCTGTGCTTCTTCCGCATATTCCTCCAAAGGTTCTAAACGTTTCACCTTCTAGAAATCTTCTGCTAGGTTACACAGCTATAAGCGTGTATATTTGTATTTTATAGCCACTATCGTGTGTATGTGTGAGCAGCTACTTCGGCTTATGACTACATGTGTGTGTGTGGTGTGATATCTCTTCTTCGCCTTCTAAATAAGTTTTGCTAGCTTTAACGTGGACATGTATATAGGCGTGGCTGCTTCATTTTTTGTTGTGCGTCAGATTTACTAACAGACTAGTGATGTCAACATTCGTCACAATACTTTATTGCGTATTGTGAAAATTAGTATACCAGTTGCAATGCAATGAAGCTAGACAGTTACATATAAACGCTGAAGTCACGTATTTACTTTTGCTTCACTATGACAAAACATTGGTTCTTTACTTAGTAACCAAAAAATTACATGTCTTTGAAAAGTGAGTTTGTGTGTATGTTCGCTGTCAACCATTCATTTAAACATGCGTACAGCGAGAGGATTCTATCACGTCAGATGTGAATTATATGTACATAGATTAGTCAAAATTTTTGGATTGTGGACTAGCGACCTATCCATGCGGAAACATCTTATTTCATGATCAGATTTTTTAAACCCGTGAAAGAAGGGGTGAGGGAAAGAAGAGGGAGCTATATTAAGAGATGGAGATAAGGAGAGAGGAAGCGAAAGAAAAACAGAGAGTATAAAGAAGCGCAGATAGAGGGAAAAAGAGAGTCAGCAGCCGAATAAAAGGAAGGGAGAGATTGGAGTAGCAGATTAAGCATCTGAAAATGCATCCATCCAATTTAGTTCAGAGTCTATCACATTTTAAGATTTATTATACACATATTGCCGTAAGAACTGTCATTAACTAGAGTGTCGCCTATTTCAATTTTTTCACTTATTGAGATATATACGTTAGCTTAATGTGAAAATGCGCTAAAACACTTTTTGAAAAATGTATATTAATGCAGTTTTAAAACTGATCGATCACAAAAAAAATATTTTATTTTTCATTTTTAACGTACTGTGGGCAATGGATGTGTAAATGTGCTAAGTCGTCAGCTGTTGAAAAGAATGTGCTAAGTCAACTGTCAATAATATCAATCTGAATTACTAGTAATTTCTTGTGGCGAGCATTTTATTATTATTTAATATTTTAGTCATTCAGTCTAAAAGTACATGCTTTGTGGTTGTTGTTGTGTGTAGTAACGATGAAGACACTCCCCGAAGGCTTGGGAAGTGTTACCGATGTTGATGGTCCTTTGCCGGATATAGATCCTGGTACCTTCCTTATATAACCACATTAAACCTTCTAGGCCATACCGCCCTTCCCACCCCCTAGTTCATGAGGAACTTGGGGTCGGCAGAGCCTCGCCAGTCAATGAAACAGGATTCGCAACGGGTAGGTGAGGTTGACAATTGGGTTGGAGAAACTATATATTGCGCTGGCAACCCCTTGAGAGGGTTGCGCAACACAACCCCTTGAAATTGTATTCACCCAATTGAGACATGCCTTAGGTGTTGATAAATGCTTTGCGTCTGACCATAATTCTACTTACATGCCGATAACTACATACTTTCATACAGACTAATTGAAAATAGGACAATTCAAGCTTAAAACTATATAAGCTGGCATTAAAATTAATAAACACTACTGAATCGATTGCATAGTCCTAGTTATAGGTTCATTCATAGCATAATTCGTTTTATGAGTTAATACGATAAATAATCTATTATGCCGAAGATCACGCATGGAATATATGGAATGAACAAATTAGATAAATCAGAGCAATTCGTGCTAAAGTTTAGTACATTATAGACATGCATGAGTGAGTAAAAGTTCTTCTGTCATGCAAAGCCTGAAGACCAAGAAATTGGAGGGTCGTCTGGCCAATGAAACATACGTAAAGCAATTTTTGTAAACATTTTTTGAACTTTCTCATTTTTTAAGGAGTTAAATTCATAGAAAGGATTCCATATTATTGAGCAATATTCAAGACCACTTCTGACCAAGGATATATAAAGTGCCTTCAAAGTCATAGGGTCCTTAAAGTCACTGGTGTTACGTTTACGGAACCCAACCATTGCAAAAAATTGTTAAACAACGAAGTCATTGTGACTAGAAAAAGAGAGCTTGGAGTCGAAAATTAAACCCAAGTCTTTACTCTCTTGACAACGATTAAGAGATTTAGCATTTAGTTTGTAGATAAAGAATGTGGCAGCTGCCTTTTGGAATGAGACACAACACAGCATTAGTTGAATTTAAAAATAAATTATTGTCTGCGCACCATCCGACAAAAGAGTCCAGATCAGAACGTTTAGAAACAGTTTGACAAGTAAATAGTATTTTTTGTGAAATATATAGTTTTAGTGTTTTATTTCAATCATTATAGGTAAGGAGTGATGGTGAAAACATGTTGAGTAAAAAGTGCTAAGTCAGGAGAAAAAATTTGTTTTAAATGCGGAAATTGTGCTAAGTCATAAAATAGCTGCCGGGTTAGCATAAATGATATTTTTTTACCTTTTTCAAAGCTTCTACACTCAAAAGTATTGCAACTAAGGTAACCTCATTCACAGTTTGAAAAAAAAGGTTATTTCAAAAATTATTCATTTTTTTCGTCTCCTGTAAAATTCGTAAAGTTGACTTATCATATTTTCGCATTAAGCTAACGATAGCTACCTTTTCATACTCAACCTACAATCATACTCAAAGCCACGGCTAGAAAATCTTTTTCTTTTATAGATACTGGCGAAGCGGTATTAACACCAACCTGCCGCCGCTATTTTCTGGAAAAGGCTCAAAAGAGCCGTGTATACTTTACATGGGCCGGGGACAGATAAAAAACGATTAGGTATTACGTTTGCCATATCCAAGGTAATTCTGAAAATAGCATATATACTGTTAAGACAGCGTTAGATATCTACAAATCCCAGGGTGTCATAAATCTAACCAAATCTGGCCGAAATGGGATCTTAAGGGATTCCGTTATGTTTACATATTTTAAAGATGACAAAGAAGGGAACGGTGGATCACCACATGTGCAACTGTCCGGCATTAAACGGTACTAGACAGCTCTACATAAGAGCTCTTTTCTGAATCATCATCTCCATGTAGTGGAGACCCGATATCAAGGCCTTGAAAAAGTTCCAAGAGGAGAGATAATGGTTATATTTGTGGTAGCACAACGGGCCTCCTTTGTTGTTGTGTTTGTAGTGATAAGGACACTCCCCGAAGCTTTGGCGAGTGTTATCGATGTTGATGGTCCTTTGCCGAATGTAACGGCCTTCCAGATACTGATCTATGTGTGCCTACACGGCAGTCACTTCAACCTAACCTTTCCTGAGTAGGGTTGTCAAAAATTCACTGCATGGAAAATTCAGTTACATTTTTATTTAGTTGTATATTGTGAAGCTGGAGAATTTTCGGGGGAAAATTCAAGCTATTCCAAGCCAAGCGACAACACCCAGGTATGTACTTTACTGTAAGAGCAGAAAGGTTTATACTGAATTATACTGACGACCTTTGAACCTTTTCTTGCTTTCACCCAAGCAAGCATTTATTTTTCCTTAACGTAGCTCCGAAACTAACTTCCATTCTTGTAAGGTTGGAGCTAAAAGTAAAAAAAAACACATAAACAGTTGTGAGTGAACAAATAACAGATAATCACAAGAATCTTAAGCCGTCATATTAACAATAAATCTTTTTTTTGTTGTTATAAGTTATTATGTATAAGTCTTTTGACCGAGCATAATCCAAATCATATTTAGTAGTTTTTAAGTAATTTAGGTTGCCACCATATTTAATTCTAATGAATGAACTTAAAGTTGCAAATTGAATTCATGAATTAGTTCTTGACTTTTTATTTATTAATTTTTATGATCGCACTTTTTTTTGTTGTTGCTGTCACAGTTGTACAAACAAACACAAATATGATGCACTCGCTGGTGCATGTCAAGATATCATTTGCCACCATGTTGCTCCCTACTTTCGACTGTGTGGCGTTAGCTGCATGACAAACGACAAGGCGACTTAGCGAGCAACACATCATGAAGTTGCATGCAATTTTATTGTCGTTGTCGACATCGCGTTCCATTGTCAGTTTTAGTTTTATGTTGAATTGAAATCACAATTGACATATTACGAGTACATTTTTTTGTAATTCTAATTCGTTCTTCCATTACTCCACCGCTTATTCCACCGCTTACTCCACACTGCCGCTTTGATGCTTTCGACTCAGTGCACAAATTGGCCAAAGACATTCGTTCGCAAAGTGTTGGAGGCAGGCGATAGAGCCTTTGAAGTTTAAATGTAGATTTAACTAAGAGATGGAGCTTTAACAATGTAGCTCATACATATATGTAAGTAGATAAAAAAAAACAAAACGAAAACACAACAATAAACAATAAATAGAGTATATTTACTGCCTATTTGTTGTATTTGTGCTTGTTAATGGGGCTGAGGCGGCAATTTGCTTCCTCGTTCTGTGTCATTGCTCAGTACCGCCCATGATGATTAATTGTTACAAGCGACTTTGGCAGTCAACTAACCAACTACCTACAACAACAACAACAACAACAACAACGATTAACCAGCAACCAGTTAGATAGCAGTAATCAACAAAAAGCATTGGCGACGATGTTATTATAATATTATTTACTTAGAGCATTTTGCAATATCGTTTTACATATGCATATGTATGGGCACCTTTGTATGTGTCTTTGGTTTGTTTAAGTATTGGTGTTGTCATTTGTAACATCTTACACGAGATCTCGAGAATGGCAGTCAATTACGATATCGCCAATTGCCAAAGTAAAATAAGTCAGCATTTGCATATAGAATCCGCTATCTTATTGCATAACTAATTCACAAATTGTAGGTACTTACATATGTTAAAAGATATCTGAGTGCACATATACAGCAGCGAGTAGAAAAATATCAGTGGCAACCTCTATCAAATTTCGTTAACTAAATCTTCTTTTCTTTATTTTCGTTAAAAAAAATTTCAAAAATTAACCCGAATTTTCAGTGGCCTCTTACTTTTACTTTGTTAGACTACAGCTGATTGGGCTACAAAACTACATACTCAAAAAAAATTTCAGAGAATCCAAATTAAACTTCGAAATTTTTCGAAGATGTTTTTTATTTAGGTCGCATAACTTTAGTTACAAAATTCATAGAAGTTTTTCTTGAATTAACCAAAATAAAAAAATTTTTATATTATTTGTTGTCTTCAAGACCAAGTTTGTTTATTTTTGTAAAATTTATATTTTACAAGTTATATCCCATTCAGCATTTAGACGATAAAATTTTGAATTCCTTTGATATCAATACAATTTGTTTACTCTTTGTGACTAAATAATGAGTTATAATACATTGAACAAAAGAAATAATCAAATATGAATACTTTTGATGATCAAAAACTGAAAAGTATTTTTCGATCACTTTTTGGAATAATTTTTGAATCAAATGTGTTTACTTTAGGTGATCAAAAATTTTTAATCATTTTTCATTCAGCTTCTGAATCTTTTCTGACTATCTTGGTTGACTGAATAATGAACTTTACACTTGTTAAAATTTTACTTTTCATTTAAGATCTTATTTTTTTCACATACTCACATTTTTTCAATCATGAAGTTCAGAAAAAATATATTAAAAGTTATTCTTCAAGAGAAGAAATAATGTAACTACTGCTCCTAAGAAAAGATGTCCCCAAACTATTTCTCCACCTGCGGCTTCCCATAAAATACAAATTAGGCAATACAAAGGTTGTGAACCCCAGGTAAGTGAAACTCTCTTGACATATGTATGTACCTGGATATGGCTTCAATATCCCGTACCATATCGTATTTCAAGATGTTGACGATCATAGTTGATGCTGAATGTTGTAGTCGAGGTGTATATCGGTCAAGTTTGTTTGCGAGTGACCTGTGGTTCAAATAGCTCACTTCCGCAATCTTTCTTCCCCTGATGAAATAAGATTACTATGTAGTATCTAATTTTGAATGAGATATGAAGAATAAATGCATCATAATCAAATTTCAAAAATGATTCAAAAATCTCAAACAAAACGATTGAAATATGTTCCCGAATATGATTAGAAAATGACTGTGAAAATCATTTAAATATTACTCTAAAACAATTAAAGCTCAATTTTAGCAATGATATCAAATATGAACAAAAAGCGTTTCGAAATATGTATAATAAATTATTATTCAAGAATAATTCACATTAATGGTACATTTTTCTCCGACGATACATTAGTGTTCGAACAGAAAATGCTTTTAAATTTGAACGTTTTTAATCATCTTGGGGTATGATATTTGATATTTTTTGATCAAATTTTCCAAAAATGCTGGTTGGGATATATTAAAATATAATACATAGAAACGTGTAAATTAGAAAAACACAAAGTCCATAGACGATATAGCGACTATTTCAACTTGCAAGTTTTTATTTAATGATCATGATTAACTGATGCATAAACGTCATGGGTTTTGAATAGTCGGCTATATGGTTATGAACTTTGTTTTTTCTAATTTATTCATTCTCTGTATAATAATTGTAATATAATATAACTTGTAAAATATAAATTAATAGTTTATTATTTACAGACCATTAAAACCAAACATAACATAAAATATTTAACTCACGAAAGTTTATAAAAATTGCCGCTGCTATTTTTCCGTTTGTCGCTGTAGATCTTGTTAACATAAGGTAGGTTACATTTATTTATTTGTTTTATTTTTTTTTCAGTGATAGAAAGCGGCTATTCCTTTGAACTAACGGTTGTTATTAAGAGCTAGATGATCAAGTCAGAACGGTTTCTGAGCTTTTATGGCAATCTATTTTAATATCAAGGTTACCATGAACCCTGTAATAATGAGCATTGTTCTAAAACCTAAATCTTAAATTATTTCAAAAATTATAAAAAATAATAACAAAAAGCTGTAATTTTAGTGTAAGCGCATTTAATTGCTTGTTAGCATTTCGCTCACAAAATATTATTCGAGGAGCAGCTCCTTGCAAGTGGATAGCTCCATGATGTCTTCTTTTCAGTAGCGATAGGGAAACTCCTTGAAGGTTTTATGAAATTTAATCGATGTTGTTGGTCCGCTACCGTATTGATAAAATCATCTCAATCATGTCATCTTATTCGGCAATAAAGTGCTGTCGAACCCAAGGAATGGGATAACGGTTTTTGCCGGCAATATCTAGTTCATCGAACGGTTAACTAAACAAGACGGCGAGCAAACAGACAAGCATATAAACCAAAACGATTGTCGCCCGTCATCATCAGGTTGAAGATGGGGCGGAATAGCCATGCCTATATTAAAACGCCTCTGCGACGAGAGACCTTGGGAAGCAAAGTCATTTCGACCCGATATCTTTCCTGTCGTAGGTACCAAAGAAGTTCTAAATCATTCTTCTTCCTTATTTCACCCTAACTGCCATATCTGGATCGTCTCCGAAAAAACTCAAAGCACAACACTCCAAGTTACATGCATTTAACGTCAACCAGTGCATACATATATTCCGCCGCCAAAACAGAGGTGCAACAGAGTGTTGCTCTATTCCCTTTCTATTTAATTTCTTGATATCCAAGCTCTAGTTTACACCAAAAGGAGTCATATGCGGATGCACTACAATGACAACTATTTCGAGCTCTTTCGCAAATGAAATATGCTCAAAAATGACCTTAATGTGTGCGGGAAAGATGATAGAAATATTGGACTCTCTAGGTTTCCATGCACCGCATGTTTAGGTTTCCATGCATCTCACGCTCGTTCCGGCTATACAATTCTGGAGACGCTTGCTGGGAGATAAATAAAGACAAATAAGTTCTGCTAATAACTTTTAAAGCAATTAGATACTGCCGCCGCTATGTGCTACACGTCATCGGCATGTTCACCTGACTTAAAGGACACACACCATAGATGACTGCTGGAAAATGGAAGAGTATGAAAAGCTCCCGATTTCATTCAGCAAGTTCTTTTGCCGAGTCAAGGCCGATAAACGTTCTGCCAGAAGGCGCTTCACAGGAGTGCAAACAGCTTCCTTGGATAAAAGATTTCGACGACAATTCCCGAAGCTCTTTTAAAACAGCAACAACAAACGATTTCAGTTTTCTAAAAGAGTAACAAACATTCTTAGCTCACCTCGGCTAGGTATTAGTGCGCGTACAATCTATAAAGCCAAATAGCATCGATTTTCACATTTCCAGCACAGAATTTAAAAATGTTATTATTAACTTCATATATATTTACATTTAGTTTTTTAATAAATTCATACAACTTTCTGTTAGCTCATTAAAAATAATTGCGTGCCGCATCAAGAAATCGCGTGCCGAGTTGTTATTGCTAACATCAAAGTGTCATTCATGCAGCGAGGAAAAGAGAAGTACATAATGAGCAAAAAAGTGGGATGTTTTTACTTCGGAGGTGCCAACGAGTGGCAACCAATGACACTCATTTCACCGTCTTTTGAACGGTAGCCAAAGTTATTGCGTTGAAGATGAGGCTGTCGTTTGACCACTGACTTGATGGCCTAATCTTGATGAATGTGAAATTGCATGCTAACAATTTGATGAATGAAACAAAAGGAATGCTTTTTGAATACGACAACAGAAGAAGGGAATCACCAGTTAGGAGTTAATTTGTTATGCTTTGTAAAAGTGAATGCATTTTTTTCAAATATACTTAATAAATATTTCTTAAATGTTTACAGCATTTCCTCTTTTACACTTATTTCTATGATTCTTAGCCCTTTCGTTTAAAGCATCCATCGAATGTGACTCTCAAGCCATAAAAATCAATTAATTAAACATTATCAACAACGTTACACAAGAACTTGAACCGCAATTAAACAAACAAACAAAAACAGCTAAAGTCACCATCTTCCACAAAGCCAATTAAAAGCAGCGCCGTCGTCGGTCTCATCATCGGTCACATCAATATCGCCACAATAGGCGTCATCATCCACCCAACTTTGTTGCTGTTCTCCCTTTAATTCATAACGCAACAAATATGACCTAAATTATTCAATTCATTTTTATTTATTTTTAATTCTTTCATTTTACGAAATTTTCGTTTTCATTCATTTACATTCAGTTCAAATTCAGTTTTATCGATGTAGCCAAAAATCATACATACATAGGTACATACATACAAACGAATAACTGTATATGATTAAAGGGGTCTTAGAAATTCGATCGTGTTTATGTAACAATTTATTCTAATTTGACCCGCTTATTTATTTCTTTAGATCTATTAACATATTCCTTAATTGTTATTGTAATCAATGTGAGCACGACGGTACGAAGAGTGGAAGAAAGCACTTCCCCTTTTCTTTGCGTAATTGTGTTTCAACATTCAACATTTTTCCTTAAATGATGGATCTCTTTTCATTAATTCTGACTTTGTATGTGACCTTTGGATATAAGCTGCTGATCGGATTCTGATGTGGTTTACAAATTATTGTTATTTTTATAGGAAAACTATTTTAAATGAGGAAACTACGTGATCATATGGAAACTTGATTTTATGAAAAGTGTGTAGTGCGGGGGGCCATACCAAAGGTCCATATATATCCACAAAGAATGAACAATAAAATTATGCAAAACCAAAAACATTCTCTCTAACATTCTCTCTCTTGTTTCAATCAATTTATCAGATCTTATAAGCGATCAACTCCACCATGCGTGAGTTAATCAGATCGGCCAATAATATAACATTTGTTGAAGAGTCCACTTTATCAACTATTGTCAATATACGCATATTAATTATTATTAGTTTATGTATAAACAATTCTCCTGAAAAACACCTCCCTACGGAATGGCAATTTCAGATTTTTTTTAAATAAAAACCAAGCACGACTACATTTAGAGTAATTGTAAGTTCACATTCCCACTATTTGTTGTTGCAATCGATTTCACAAATAGTTGCCATCGCCAGATTGGTCTCGTACCAGAAGTTCGGTTATAATTTTAAATAAAGGAAAAGAAAATAATTTCTCGAATTGCTTCTTGTCATTCGATATAGAATTCTGGCATTTTTGTATGAAAATATTTTCGATAACCCTTGAATAAGGCACAAGGCACACATATATTATAGTCATTTCCTGGCAGTTTTGACTAAGAATTATCATAGTGTGAGTGGAATTCCGTGCCACTGTGTCGCCGCTCTCTTCTTGGGAATAGTAGAGAGGTGTGATTTATGTAACTTGTACATATATACTTATACATATCTATATAACTTTTGCCTCTGACAATTCCCTCCAAATTTTAATTTGAAGTTTGCATGATTCGGCAGTTTTTAGGACCTGTACCTCCAAAGTTATACCTCAAACCGGAACCTAAGTTTTTTAAACGTCCAAAAGCTATATACCATCGTCCTTTGCAACGTAACCTAAATAGATGAGCTGGCCGAAACAGATTTTACTGAATTTTTTAATCGGAGTTTATGCATGCACCCAAATTCAATGCTTTTATCATAAGTAACTAACAGATCAGTTATAAGTGACTGCGCGTTTTTAGTAGGCCCGATTTAAAAAGGTATCAAGTACTTTCTCAAGTTATGTTTTGGTATCTATTACATTCCGCGTTCATTTCAAACGATTATACGTATCGAGTACGAGTGAGTATCGGAACAACGTTACTCACACTTAGATCTAAACCGTGTGCATATCAAAAAAATCAAATGGAGTTCATAATTTTGAGAATTATTTTCTCAGTGATTAGTGGAGATCCTACTGCATTGCCAAAAACTGAATTGGGAGATACGCCACTATGCATAACCTCTTTTCTTATTTTAATTATGAAACCGAAACAGAAATGAACCGAAAAACGAAATACGTGCACGAAACACGAAAAGAAAAAACTTGCAGTTGTTCAGTCGGCATGGCCTGCCATATTTTGACTGAGGATAGAGAAAATCATTGAAGATATAGCTTTCGATTACGCATTTTAGAAAGCCAAAATTCTCAAAGCTTTGCGAAAATTTTGTTCTTAATTTGATTTTCTTTGAAACTCAAAATTTTTCCACAATTCTTTATCAGCTTGAACACAAGTTGAGAATGATTCAAAATATATTTTAAGCTGTGGAGTAATAAAAATATAAAAGAGGCCGTAATTTTTACGACTTTTTCAATTGCTTGATGCAGTATCATATTTTATTTATTTTTATTTTATTTATTTATTTTATTTATTTTATTTTATTTATTTTATTTTATTTATTAACATTTATGCATATTTTAAATAAATTACAATATTGAAGAGCACATCTATTACTATATAGCATAAGAAAAGTACATGGCATTTTTATTACTCGTTGAGCAGAGCTCACAGAGATGATTCACGATGGATAACTGGTGGGCTGTACAGGTAGAAAGGAATTCGAGATAGATATGGACTTCCATATATCAAATCATCAGGATCGATGATTGAGCCATGTCCGTCCGTCCGTCGTCCGTCTGTCCCTTAACACGATAACTTGAGTCAATATTGAGAATCTTGACGAATGGGTCGTAGATTCCTGGGCGATCATCTCAGATCGCTGGTTAATGAGCGATATCGGACAATAACCACGACCACTTTTTCGACAAGCACGAAATTTCGTAAAAATGCGAAAAAGATGCGATAATCAGTACAGATACGGAATAAGCGATGAACATGGTAGGTGCGTTGAGCTTATGACGACAGAATAGAAAATAGTAAATTTTGGACAAATGGTGCTGTGGCACCGCCCCTTTTAACAGAAGATAATTTAGAAGTTTTGCAAGCAGTAATTGGGCAGGCGTCTGAAGATATCATGATGAAATTTGGCACGAACTTACTCCATACTATATGTATGCTACTAATACTAGCAAAATCGCGAGAACGGCCACGCCACACATTTTGTAATGTGAAATTTTTACAAAAAATTAAATCTTTACAGTAGATAGGTAAGTATTCAACATCAACTCCAGTAAGGACATGTGCCACATAATACAAAATAAAAGAAAATCATTCAAAATGGCGTGGCTCCGCCCTTTGTTCATAATCTAGTGCTAGGTACTTTTAATGCCATAAGTCGAACAAAAATTCCAATCCTTGTGAAATGTGTAGAGGCATAGATCTATGGACGTAACGTCTGTGAAAAGGGCGAAATCGGTTGAAGCCCACGACCAGGTTTTATACACAGTCTGATCGACTCTGTCCATTCCGCATCGGCCGTTAACACGATACTGAGCAAAAATCGACAGATCTTACTGAACTCAGTTCACGTACGTTATCTGAACTCACATCTGTCTTGGTGTAAAAATGGCACGAGATCGACGAGGACCACGCCCACTTTTCCTTTCCACTATCGCAAATACGAAAAATTACGAAAAAAGAATTTTGCATCATTCTATACAAATACGAAAAAGGATGAAACATGGATAATCGGATGGTCTATTGACGCGAAAATATAACTTTAGAAAAACTTGGAAAATGGTGTGTGCCACCTACCATATTAAGTAGAGAAAGAAAATGAAAAAGTTCGCAGGCGACACAAAAGCTCTTGGAATCTTGGAGGATACTGTACGAGTATTACAATATAAAATTAAATTAGCGGTATCGACAGATGATGTTCTGGTCAACATGGTCCACATTTTGGTCGATATCTCCTAGAAAACGCCTT